>JANRGW010031215.1:0-46015 GCA_024733675.1 Psilopsiagon aymara
CCTTGCACTTGGCATGGTTAAACTTCATCAGGTTGGCATCAGCCCACCTCACAAGCGTGTCAAGGTCTCTCTGGATGCCGTTCCTTCCCTTCAGCGTATCAATTGAACCACACAGCTTGGTGTCATCAGCAAACTTGCTGATGGTGCACTCAATTCCACTGATGAGGGTGCACTCAATTCCACTGTCTATTCACCAACAAAGATGTTGAACAAGACTGGTACCAGCACCCATCCCTGAGGGGCACCACTCGTTACTGGTCTCCAGCTGGACATTGAGCCATTGAGCACAACTCTTTGGGTGTTGCCATCCAGCCAGTTCTTTATCCATTGAATGATCCACCTATCAAATTTATGTCCCTCCAACTTAGAGACAAGGATGTCATGTGGGACAGTGTCAGATGCTTTGCACAAGTCCAGCTATATGGCCCCACCACTGCCCCGGGCTGTCTCTGTCATCCCTGTTCTTCTCATCTGCACAGTGGAGGAAAAAACCTGCCTGCTGTGGAGACATGAAGGGCTTTGAGATGATGCAATGTAAGCACTGGGTAAATGTATACGACAGCTGGGTCACCAAGAGTAAAGAGCATTTGACTTTCCTCTGTTTACACAAAGGATGGAAGGGGAGGGGGTGGCTTAGAAGTAGATATGAGCTACTTCTGTTGATATTATCGGTGCTGAAGATTCTTCCACATGATCGGAGAACAAAGGACTCAAGCAAACACATTTGTTTACAATATCGTAATCGGCCACATTGCAATTTCTTTGTAGCCACGGGACCATATCCAAGTGACACCCTGCCTCCTGACACCTTGCTCATTGATATTGGCAGAGTAGGCAGATGGCTGACACTCTTTCTTTGACCAGTATTGTCAGTATAGACAGACTGCCAACACCCTGACCCTGCCTGACATCAGTAGTGTAGGCAGGGTACTCACATTATTCATGTAAGGTATCTTCTCTCAAGTCTTCCTAATGCTGGTGAAGACAAGGGATGGCACAGCTCTCACTACATTCAGAAGGTATTTGCATCATTGGCTGTTGCTGCCAGATGACAGGACACCAAGTGTGCCTGGCAGTGCTCAGGAACCATGGCATCACTTAGGAGCCTGTGTTTGCTATTGGCTGCATCGCTGTATATGGGCACGCTGTTGCACATCTTTCCTACTGCCTCAATACAGTTGTTTTACAAAATGTTGTCAGACTCCATTACTGTTTGGACCACACCAAGTCAGGTGGAAACAGATGACAATCTTAGGGTGAGAAGGGTGGGAAGGTTTATGTGCCTCAGGAGGCGATTTAAAACTTCCAAGCACTCAGTCTGTATTTCAAAATAGTCTCAGCAACAGTGTTCAGCTCCTGGCAGGGTCAGAATGGTTCTGCTTCCTTCCATAGCTTAAAAACAAGCAAGCAAGCAAACAACCAACACCCCTTTCCATGGTATCCTGCAGTCTTGTTCTTCAAAATAACCCTGGGAAATGAGGGCCCTAGAGCTGTCCCTAGTCAGAAGAAATCCTGCAACAGGAGACATTTGTTGGGGGGGATCCTCTGACCTGAACTTCCTAACACTGCTGCATACAATCCTGATCATCTGTTGGGCCTGACAAAATGGTCTCCAAGCCAGCTGGATTCTCCAAGACAGTGAAAGCAGATTTGACAGTGTTAAGGCTGAAAGTACTGCTGCTCTTACCCAGCTGTTGCAGCCACAAATCCCATTTTGTGTGTGAGCATTGCTGGGCTGCACTCAGCAGTGCCTGGTGATTCAGCACCCCATATCCGTACTGTTGGCCAGCCCCATGTGCAGCACAAGTGGGACTTACAAGTGAGGGTGGGAAGACTTGGGAGCTGCTTGCTTGAAATAGCCTCCGTGGCACTGACTTTGCAGTTAATTGATGTTAACTGCCATAGTTGCTCTTGGCTGCACACTGACAAGAAGCCTGGGGCCAGCCCAGGACAGGTCTCCCCTTACCTCCCAGCTGACACAACCAAGGTCTGGTCATGCTTTCCTGCAGAGCATCAGCACTGCTTGTACCGGATGAGCTCCCTGCAGCGCCAGCCCTGGCACCCTCCCACCACTCACTTCCTCCCATGTGCTTGTCTTTGGTGGGTATCTCTGGTGGGACCCACGACCGTGTGGCAGCTCAGGGGGGAATGTGGCCAACACCACCCATGAAAAAGGATGTTCTTCAGCTGCACCAGCATTCTGGTCTGCCTTTGTGGCCACACAAATTGCCAGGCCAGCCATGGGCAGCAGCATGATGAGGGCCAGAGATCAGCAGGGCTGCTTAAGAGGGCAATGCTGATGAAAACTTTTGCTCACATAATTGACTGCTGAGCAGTCTTTCTCAGCCTGAGCTTAGCGGGAAGGTTGTTGCTTCTGTTTCAGACCAGACAGAGGGTTCAAATGCCTGAGAACATGCCTGCTTTCTTCTAGGTGTATTAATTGGTCTGATATAAAACTCCTCTCCCTATGACCTTCATCTCATGCAGAACGTAAACAACCCTTAACATAAACAGCAAACTCCAACTACATGATGATTATGTAGTATTAAGTGAAAATGGGATATGCTGCTTTATATTAGCTGCACAGGAAGGCAATGACACATCTATTACTGGTCTACAAGGCCCCAATACAGGAAAATACTGGCAGACCCAAAAAATGTGATGGAGCCAATCTTACGGACATGTGGCTTCAGTTCCCAGCCCATGCAAAGGCAAATTCCTCACTCCCGGATGTAAAGCAGGGGTGCTATTGGTTCTCACGTCCCAGAAGCTTCCTGGGGACCAAGGGACTGATGCTTGTAGAGTCTTTAGCAGTCGCAGGCACGGAACCTTTCTCTGGTGGAGGACAGTTTTGCTGCTATTGGACTGGTTTCGCAAGCAGTGAATACAGGGGACCTCAGAGAGCCTGGGTGAGCTGGTGCACACAGGGTGGCTCTCTGATCAGTCTGTGGTGAGCGAGGCTTACGATGGTCCATCTCACAGGAGTGAGCACTGGGGTGAGCAGGAGTGTCCCTTAGACCCACCAGTGGGGAAGGCTGCAGGAGTAATGGAACAAGACAACGGCTTCTGCCATCCCCAGTACCAGGGCTGATCCCCATGCAATAGCAACCCAGCATTGCTGTCAGCACAAGCTGAACCCAGATTCAGAGAAATCTGTTTATCTCGGTCCTTACACCCTCTTTATCACCGTCTAGAGGTAAAGAAATGTTCCACCTGAGGCAAGGAGGGTATCCATTGCTGAGAGCTAGGAAGTCAGAGATTTGCTGTGGTAGGTGCCAACAAGGCATTCTCCTGACATGATGGATTTACAGACAGGGCAACACCAAAGGAGAGAAGCTGCTTACTAGTGTCATGGGGAACATAAAACAAGTGTTCCTGACCATAAATAATAACTTCATTCTTGTTCTTTGCAGAACATTAATAAAACAGTATAAACCTACTCTTTGCAAAGATCAATAATTGATCAATAATGAAGTCACAGCTTATCACAAGCAGGGACTTTTGCGGTCCCAGTTAAAGTGCAAAATGAACTAAAAGGGGACACCCCTCATAATAATTTCAGTATGTTTGCATGTTTAAAAGATGAGAGGTACTGTTCATTTCTGGTCTTATCTTCAGAGCCACACCACAAGCAGTGGAGGCTAAGAAGCCTCCTGCCTTCCTGCGTGCAGCACCAGGCTGCGTGGAAACATCCTGGCGCTAGTGCTGCTTTCCTGAGCGTGCTCCCCATCCAACCAGCAAATGGGAGGTGGTCCCATGTGGCCAGAGCTGCTGCTGGGATGGACAAGTCACATGAAGAACATGGCAAAGGACCTAGGGAAGCTGTATCAAAGCAGAGGCTTCATGGAGTAAGTGGTAAGGCAGCAGCAGCAGCTGAATTTGGGAGAAGAGCAAGGGCTTTGGCTCAGCACTCCCTTTCCATCTTGGCTGGAGAGAGCTCTTTTCCATTGACTGTCAGTATCCAGGCAGTCTTTACTCGAGTTTCGACAGACAGCAACAAGTCAAGGGGCCCAGGCAGGGAAAGTAATTAAGTTTTTCATGGGAGCTGGATCTACCACTGCTGGAGCAGACAGACTGGTGTGCTCAATGTGCCTTTGGACAGATTTCAGGAAGGCAGAGGGACACGTTTTATCCATCGGTCTTCTCATTTCTGCATTGGCACAACCAGAGCTGCAGCAGGAGATCAGCAGGCTAAAGGACAGTGGGACTGTGATGGTCACCTCATCTGCTCGCCTCTGTATGGGAGCCTGTCAGTTTTCCCTGGCAATGCCCCCATCCCGCCCAACACCATGCAGTTCGGCGACACCATGCTCCTTGGGAAGACAGCCAAGCCTGATTTACAGCTCCAAGTGATGGAGATTCCCTCCCATCCGAGGGTAACCTGTTCCCATAATGAATTATGAGGAGGAAGGGAGCTGTTTAGTCAATGGTATTTGTGTAGGATGATTTTACATGTTGCAACTGTGCCCACTGCAGTAAGTAAATTGCCCCCTGGCTTTCATAAACATCATCTGTACACAAACATTATCCAGAGCAACTGTATGGCAGGGAAATTCTCCAGTGTAAGATAATGTCATCTCCACAGCAATAAGAAAGGTAAAACAGTACTTAGCAGCTGGGAAAGAGGGAGAGGTGACAAACAGCAGCCAGCTGTAAAATGACCCTGTCAGGGCTACAGCTGCTTGGGTCTGCCTGATTTAAGCATCAGCCCTACAAAGGCATGCTGAGGAAACTAATTCTGTAAGAGAGCCACTTCATAGGCAGCAAAATTATAAGGCACCTAAAGGTCAAGCTGGTTCTGTGGGGTGGCCTTGTAATACGGCCACCCGCAGAAAAAATGTTGGAAATTAAGTTCCATCTAATCGGATGGAATTGGCAATAAAGCTTGGACTGCTCCATTTGTTTATTTATTAAGTTAGGTCCAAGGGAACAACAGCCCTTTTTCTTCCTGAATTTGGATGCAATGACAGCCAGCTCTTCATTAGTGCTTTCTAACCTCCACCTTGGAGCACTTTTCAGCGGAAATGATGGCATCGTTCCTGCTTTACTGGTGGAGAAACCGATGCCCAGAAATTGAGAAGTGACTTGGCCAAATTCTTGCAACATCCCAGTGATAAAGCAAAGAAAGCAACATAGACTTGCTGCACTGTATCACTTCCCCATGTCCTCTCAAGCCGCGCACAGCAGGAGAAAAGCCCTGACAATTCAGTGTAAATCTACCACTACAAACTAGGTACATTTGTCCTGAATGGTCCATTTTGACCATCGCCAACTCATTGCCTACATCTCTGAAGGCTGCAACAACCTTCTCCATCGTGTGATCAAGGGGATCAATATTTTTGCTCATATAATGTAGACTTACCTAATAATGCTATAGCAATGATAGCAGCTCATGTGTCTCTGTATTAGGCTATGTGAGCTTTCACTTGAAAGATGGGACATAACTGCTTTAGGCCATTTAGTCATTGCTTCAGTCACTGAATGCTACTTTCCAGGACAGAAAGCCTTGCTTTGTGGCTGACAGCCGGGCAGCACTGCTGACAGCTTCCAGACTCAGCCTCCTCCCCACCACCCTGCTCTGACAGAGGGAATGCTGCTTCCAGCAGCCACACTTCACTGGAAAGCAAAAGAAGGAAAGAAAGAAAGCCGGTCTGCAAGCCAGGCTTTAGAACGGGTGCCATAACCATTAGTAGGAAGGGGCGGTGAAGCAGTGGGGTGCTGAGGAGCCATGGGCCCTTGCCTGCAGGTGCCCAGAGCACACAGCAAGGAAGCAAAGATGCTGCTCTGCACGTCCAGAGGTTTTTCTGTCTGGCCATCAGGAGCTGATCCAGAGCATCTGTTCTCAGCAGCCCAGCCCTCGGAACTGCAGCTTCTCTCACCCTGATAGCAGCCTGCCCAGCAGAGAATTTTAACCTGTTTTTAAAACATGTATGGGTCTGTCCAAGGTGCGCTCTGACTTCTTCAGATGTATTTAAAAATTAACCCTTCTTCCTCCAGCATCCCTCTGCTGACACAGAGCAAACCGGTAATTTCATTACTACCCGATGGCATCAATGAGCAAACAGCCTCTTTATGCACCAGGACACTGCAGGAATCTGAAACCTTCATCTTCCATCAGCATTTTCAGCTTCCATAGAGGACATGAAGCAGATTCCTCCAAAGTCGGGACTGAAGCGTTAATTTCATATACATCATCAGGACACTGCCCCAACACCGAGTTCCATGGTACCAGCAAAAGCACAAAGCAAACAGCAGTTATTGCTCCAAGGGCTTACCAATGAGCAGTTCTGCATGGCTTTTTCGTTTTCTTCTCTCTGAGAACTCCCTGATGAAGTGTCCCAGGGGAGGCAGCTGCCTGATGAGCACTTCAGGAAATTTGGCCCTTATCTGCAGGTGCTTAAATGGGAGCTGAGCCCTGGGGAAAAATCCTGCCTCTGAATAGCCTGCTAAGTGGCAGTGAGGATGGCAGGGAGCTATTCCCTTGTCAGGAGAGCATGGATGTAATCCAGCCTGGACCAAGGCAGGAGCAGTGAGAGCAGCATAACCTTGTGGAGCACGCCTAAGCCCAAGCATTGAGATGATGCAGGCAGCTGAAGGGAAGCAGGAGGAAAAGCAAAGGCAAGGACCCAAGGACCATCAGCCACAGTACCAGAGGCAGCACCTTTCTTCCTGTGGGCATGGAGACACTTCCTGACCTTGGCCAACACCAACACACACACAAAGCAAAAGAAGTCTCTAGCCAATCAAAAACTGCACTAGGCTGCCGGTACAATAGGTGCTCAGCTCTGGTGGTTCTGGCTGTTCAAGCACCCCAGGCATCACCAAGCATTAGCTTTGTACTGTAGATCCCCCTTCTCAGCCCGTTAACAGCTTGGCAGTGTTTCTGCCAGTAAATAAGGTAGGGCCAGAGCATCCAGCTGCCTGCACTGCTCCCCATCAATGCGCTTCCTGGTGGAGTTCTGGTCTGTGCCAGCTCCCACACACACCATCCTGGGGATGGCACAGGCTGGAGACTGATCCTGGCAGCATCTGACCATATTCATTTTTGGTTTGAGGGTGGAAAGAGAGGGAAGGATGTGAGTGCATGCAAGCCGGGCCGTGGGACTCAGCCTCAGGGCTGGAGAAAGGACCATGCACTGTTTCAGCTTTATATTTGGAGACATTTCCCAGCCTTTCCCCATTTCCAGCCCGTGGGTGTCAGCAAGGTCTCCTCTGCTCTCCTCTGTATCCTTGGTTCCCTTTCTTTGCACCAAAGTCACAGGCCTGGGTGTAGCCTGCTTTACACCAGCAGTGGGACTTGATGTCTTCATCAACACATTATAGAATATTGATTTGGAAACCACGATCCAGTCAAATTTCTATGCCTCAGAGGCAGGTCTCAAGTTATATTTCTGCTGTCTTTGCTAAACAACCAGTTTCTGATACAACCCAGTGCAGACTCCCAGCCAGATATTTTTCTCCCACTCTTCAAATTCTGAGCTTATCCCATCCAACTTTTATCTCCAGTGATATCTTGCAAAAGAAACCAGACAAATTACATGTGACCTTCTCCCAATGCTCATTTCATTCTCACCTCCCTCTTCCCATCACCATGGGTCAAGGGTTTGTTTCCTTCTGGTCCCTGAAGTCCCCAAGGAAAGAACATCCATACAAGTAGAATTTTGATGCTTTTCTTACAGAAAATCTGGCCCAGTTTGTCTTGCCCTTCCTTTTCACTCTGGAAACCTTTGCCATTTCCCCTGGTTGCTCTCATATCTTTTTAATGACTCCTCAGGGCCTTTCTTCACCTTCTTTGCAACTTTCAGGGAGAAATGATGTGGATCTCTTCTCCCGTTTCTTCTCACTTCCTCTTCCCAAGCTTATTCGCAGCCAATCCTGCTGATAAACTGCGAGTTCACAGACCTTGCTTCTCAGTTCACATCCGTAAGGACCCAGCACAGTGTTTCTCCATACATCCTACCACATCTTTCTGTTTGCCTGCTCTCTAGCCAAATTAATTGCCAATTAATCATTAAAAGTGAACCTCTCCGAAAGAAACAGGAAAAACCAAAACAAGAAAGAGAAGAGGAAGAACCAGACAAAGAAACAGGCTCTGCAGCAGAGTGGGGAGGGTGGCTGTGGGAAGCCAAAGCTTGGCAGCTTCCTTTCCTTTTGCTCTCACCTTCTGAAGCATCCGACCTACTGGCAGCTTTTCTGGAAGTGAAAGAGCCTTTGTCGCTCCCCTTTCCTCCTCCTCCATGGAAATGGCAGCAGAGGAAGCCCCTCTGAAGTCACTGGGAAGCAGATCTGGCTTCTCAAAATGCACAACAGCCCTGCGAGTGTGCCACCGCCTCGCCATACTCCAGTGCCAAGGGAATGGTTCAGATCAGGCTCTTCTCACATCCCAGACTCCCTCCCCAGCCAGCTCTGGGGTGTTCCTCACTCTTCAGTTGGTCCAGTGGCAGGTTCATGCTTTCATTTGCACTTCAGCATAATCAGGTTGTCCCTTTCTTTCACTTTAGTGTTTTTAGATACAACAGACACCTACTGAGGAGCAGGCAAATCCCACCATGCATTCCCATCAACAGAAAGCAACAGCATACCGCTGCCCCTAAAGGGATGTTTCCAGCTGCCTTCACTGAATATATGATCACATTCTATAGATGAATGACTTGTGCGATACGTCTCCTTGCAAGGGCAAGATCTATACCCCAGATAGAGGACATATACATATTAAACACTGAGGATACCATTTTCTGCAGTGCTCCAGCTGCTGAGGGCCACTCTGATGCAGGAGAGTAAACATAAATCCGGTTAAACTGGGTTTACAGCTGCTTTGTGTTAGTGAACTGGCACAAAGCAGCTGGAGTTTACCAGTAGAACTGGCACTTGCAATATTCCTGGGTCCACATCAGACCTTATTTTATCAGCACACTTCAGAAGGCAAGGGTAGGAACTGTAGATCTTGAGCAGAAGTGCAATTAAATCTGTTAAAGACAATGATGCACCGTCTGTGTAAAATCACACTATAGCAAGTATTTTATAGGAAACCCTTCAAAGTCAGCTGCTTTTTAGCACAGAGGAGAGAATTGAGGTTCCCAGGAGCAGCAGTGCTGCAATGATCTTATCCCACAATGCCTTCCTCACTCCCCAACCCATGTTTGAGCATTGTAATTAATTATGCTGTGGGGTGTAAAAAAGCTGATGTGTTGCCTCCTTCTAAGTATTTATATACTAACTTTCTACCACAGAGTCAAAGAGGTTCTTTTAGCCTGGAGTTACATGTGGAAAGTTCATTGTTCACACAAGGTTTGCAAGCCCCCTAATATGATGTGATTTAAATTCGAAGTAGTATAAATTTGTAATCAGATAAAAAGGGGTAATCGCAGGAGATGCAAGACAGAGCATGCTTAAACCAGTGGCTTGGAAATGTAAAGTAAATAAAAGAAAGACTCAGCACTCTTTAGTAAAGGAGGAGGTTGTGTAAGCACTTGAGAGGGGAAGAAAAGGAAGGAAGAAAAATCTTTTCCTACATGGAGAATTAATCTGCACACTGGCCTTCAGCCTGCTCTGGCACTTAGTGGTACAACGGGAAATGTGGACACAGTGCAATTGATACAAACAAATTCCTGTGGAGGAAACGCTTCTGATGGAGACATCCATTCTCCAGACTCCATCCCACTGTGCTGATGCGCACACACAACTCCTGCTCTGCTAATGGAAAACTTCCCTCACAAAGTGTAGCTTACAAGAAAAAAATAATATACGTAAAAACCATCCATGTGGGCAGGTTTGGATTTCCGCAGCACCAGAGCTGCCATGCTTTGGCAGTGAGAAAAGCCGTTGGCTTTGCAGGCTCTCCTAACCCACACTGAGCCTGTGCAGGTTGCCTGCCTGGAGTATCTACAACTCTCTGATCTACTGCATTGCTCAAGGCAGGACTGATGGCAGTAGGCTTGGGTTATCAGCTAGACTGAGTTACTCCGTCTGGTAAGAAGATGGATGCTATTGCCCACTCGGCAGTAAAAGGAAAAAGGAAGCAGCGAGAAGGGATAGAGACACTTATTATAAGTTTGACTAGGGACATAATTAAGCCAATGCAGTAAATGGCACTTGATGTGCTTTAGTGACCTAATACATTTACTTCATCATCCTGCGTTGTGTGGCTGATCACATTTGATGCATAACACATGAAAGACACTAGAGGCCATTGCTGGAAAGTCTCAGGAAGCAAATCAAATTGTCTGGGCACCTCAGGTTTTCAGCATTTCTGGGCTGCCCAGCACACTGCTTTTGGTAGCATCTGTCAGAGGTTGCCTGGGCACCGACTTCATGCTCCTGCCAATCTTGCCTTGTTAGGATCAACAGTCAAGGCTCCAGCCCTGCATAAATCCTGACAGTTTACTAGCTTTGGTTTGGTTGAAACAGCATAGCTGCTTTCTTTTTCAGACCAAAAACCCAAGAAAACTTGGTAAAACCTTGGAAAGCTAAATAAGCTGGTTGAGTTTGCCAGCGGCAGAGTCCAGTGGAGCTTCACTCATTAGCATGGCATCAGTTCATGCACGCAGATCAGGCAGGCTGTCTTCAGAAAGTTCAACTCTGAGGTCTCAGTGGAGGCTCAGATTTCTTCCTTTACATGATTCTTTGGGGAATATCCAGTGCCAGAGCAGTGGAGATGTAAGAAAGGCACCACAGTCAAAGAAAGATGCTACTTGTTGGGAACAGTGGGTTCTTCTCCTCGTTCGGGCATTGATTTGCCATTTTTTTTCTCCTTGCCACCATAGTCAGGGAAGTGGCTGAAGACCCAGAGAAACCCTCAATAGATGCTGAGTATACATCTACCATACCCCCAGAACAGCTGGAGCTACAGACACTGTATATCCATGGTTGTAATGAGGTGGGACTCAACAGGTTGGGGTGGCCAAGCCTCACAAGCCTGGATCCAGTCCCAAGGTGATCTCAAGCCACGCTCACAGCAGTGCTCCACAGCTAAGGAAGCTCTCTGGTCTCTTGTGGGGCTCAGGGGAAGCATGAGGAAGGCTGCAATAACTTTGTATTTACTGCAGTGTTGCTGAGAGCAGAGCTTGGCCCTGCTGTAAGAGAGGGAGAGGAAAAAATACACTGGATTTATTTGCCTTTGGACTGAACCAGACAGATTTCAGTACTTAAGGGGATTGCATTTAAATCATCTGTGGATTTTGAAAACAACATTATTGCTTGGTATCACAAACAATTCCCAGTTTTTAGACCCTCCTGAGCTAGTCTCGGTTTTAGTCCTAATAGCACCAATTCTATTACTGCTGCAAGGGAAATGGAATTGCAATGAACTGATATACATTTTCCTTAACAATTATAAAGTGACAAATGTTTTATTTCAGCTTCTCTTGAGGATTTGCTGGATATTAAAAATAATCTTAATGTAGTCACTGGTTGGCATTAACATAGTGCTTTGACTGTCTGTTGCAGGGAAAGCAGAGAATTGTGTTTTCTTGGCAGCCTCTTACAAGGTGCTGCTCACATTGTAAATGTGCTTTGCTACCTGGCAGGATCAAGGCATCACTGAATGAAAAAATGTTATAACTTCATGCTTTGAAAGTCTAATTCCACCCTTTTCAGCACAAACCAATCCATTGTCTTCCACCAAATGAGAGGCATTTACACCAGTAGACGCCATTTCCTCTTGGTGCATTGCCCTTCATTACTGTTTGAAAAATTCTTGGATTTTGGACCCAATTTCAGATACTTTTAACTTGTCCATTTTCATATTGTCTTTCCAGGTCCCTGATGCTCCATCAGGTGTAGCAATAGTATGTATATGGCAATACAGGCCACCAGTACATTATCTACTGCATCATAAAGCTCCACAGCAGGTTAAGGTGGTGAGACAGTAAAATGGGGCAGAGTTTCAGAAGAACCCCCATACCCACATAGCAAATCATGGGAGACCTAAAATCCTACAATGTCTGAATATCTGACTTGTTCATTTCAAACTTGCACTTTTGAAAGGGAATTGCTATAGATGCCTCTGTTTCTCCATCTCCATGTCAAGAATTGTGATAGCTGCCTCTGTTTCTCCATCTTCATGTCAAGGATTGCTATAGATGCCTCTGTTGCTCCATCTCCATGTCAAGGTGCCATAAAAGGTCCTGAACTCTTTATAAAGCTTTAGGATCTTTTCAGTCCTCTAGAGGGCTACTGAATGAAAACCCCACTGGAGCTGCTACAGACCTCAGGGTGCTCAACACGACCAGGAGCTGGTGGGTCCCTTTCAGAGAAAAAGAAAACCCAACGTGTACCCCTCAGCTGCCAGCAGCTGGGCTGCCTTGTGGTGTTTTGTGATGCAAATGGGAGCTGCTTCTTCACAGAGGGGAAGGGAGAAATTTGAGGGAGATCTTACAGACTCAACATTCCCGTTTCTGCTGCAGCTTCAGAAGGGCGTTGTGTCAGGTTTTTGCAGTCACTACCTCAGCAGTTGTCAACATTACATTCTTCTTCCTCTGAAATCTCAATAATGGCTTTATCTGGAGTTTTCTGGAAAGAATAGCTGCTCTTTAATTCACTTCACCAGCAAAACAATAGTTACTTGCAGGAAGAAAACGGGGAGGAGCCCAAGCTCCACAGAGCAGCCGCTGCAGCATGGAACACCCATCCATCCTTAATGTGCAATCGAAATACAGGCAATGTTCAGAATGAGATACCCAGCACTAGCAGAACCTGGGGCAGGCAGCTCATAAAATCCAGATACAGCCCAGAGTGCCATGCAGAGAAACTTAAGTGCGGAATAAAGCACATCATGCAGCTTACTGGAATGTCACTGTCACCCTCCTCAGAATCTCGAGCAAAATCTGTTTCTGTGTGATAACACTGTGAGTACCATTAGCTAATGGCTTTAGAAAGGGAAAGCAGAAACTTGCTCCTTTTCTCTCTAATATTAAAAAGGAAACTAAAATATTGATCAGTGCCAGCCCTCTCATCTATCTCCATTCAAGTGATAACACAATGAGTTTCAGTGGGACCGGTGAAAAAAAGCCCTGAAAAGTGCATTTAAAGTTGAACTGATTATGCATTAAGTATTTTGGGCCAGATTGTCAGTTCATGTAGGCAATAAAGCAAGGTTCCAGAGACTTCACGGACCTGGCATTGGTTTATTCCAGCTAAGAATCAGTTTCTATTCCTAGTGTGACACGTTAGCAACCAAACCGGACACATCGACATAGGGTTCTTCCCACCTAAAAAGTGCAAGGCAGAGAAGCTGCGGCTGCCCCATCCCTGGCAGTGTTCAAGGCCAGGTTGGATGGGGCTTGGAGCAACCTGGTCTAGTGGAAGGTGTCCCATGATCTTTAGGTCCAACCCAAACCATTCTATGATTCTGGTTCTACTCTATGATCTCCAGTGGAGCTTGTTCTTCCTTTACAGACCGCTTTTCTCTACAGTAGAGATGAAGCAGGCCCAAGTCTCCAAGGACTCCAATCATCTGATTTAGTGTGGATTTGATCTCTGCTGCTATAGACCAGAGGAGTGCACAGCCATAGCAGTGGTTGGGTTGAGCTCAGCAGTGCACTTCAGAGGTAACTATCCTGATTTTCCCCACTAACCTTATTTGGTTCACATCGGTGTCCAGGGCAGTGTGGAGCACACAAACCAGACCCTTTTCAAATGAAACTATGCTAGAAGGTGCAGAGGTAGATTGGATGCACTCAACCCCAACATCTGAATCCTCCCCCTCCAAGATGTCCATAGCATGAAAGACAGGTTTTACACTCCAGCCCTACACCAGGTAGCCTGTGTTAATTGCTAATGTAGGTAGCATCCTTCTGGTAGCTCCTGCAGGCGTAACTATATGCATTTAATCAAAGGAATTACACTCAAGCTGTTTCGTATATATAACAGTGGCAAACCAAGAATTCAAGTGTAGAAGGAGTAAGAACGCTGTTCTTACATCCTATTCAGAGTAACATTTTTTGCTTGTTTTCTGGCAGGGAGAAGCCCATAGCCAGTGTCAAACACCAATGGCATTTGGGATGCTCTGCTTTGGAGGAAGCCCCGGTGATTCTGAGAACCAGGAAGAGAGCAGACTCACCTACAGCTTTCAGCCCCTTCCCAAGATAAATCAGCCTTCTGTGAGGCAGATCAGATGGGATGACAGCGCAAGGACCTCTCCATGCTCTGGCAGTCTGAACCCCAGAAGGGACGAGACCAGCCTGGACGCCTCTGATGAGAACAAACAGGTGACTAATCCCTCAGATTTACAGGCCATTATCCTGATCCCACTGGTGCTATCAGGAACTTTCCCAGTGTGGGACTCCTCTGACCAGATGCTGCTGCTGGACCTGAAATCATTGTGCTTGCACTGTCAGCAGACAGAAACCGGCACACGTGATGTGCGCTTATCTCGGCTAAAGCCAACATCTGAAACAGGTGAGGAGGATAATCCTAAGCAATACTTTCTTCTGCCCACTGACTGCACAGAGAGGTGTGTGTGGAATCAGGTGGGATGAACACAATCCCCCTGACCGTGACAGGCTTCCAACAACCCCCTAACAGTAAATACAAGTCAATAAATGAGGATGTTCTCTGCCTGCAGGTATCAGCTTTCAAACAACCCTGGGCTGGTGGAGCTAATGTTTCTGTACATACACATTTACAGTGACTGCTCCTTAAATTCACTGCTACGTGCCAACGAGTGTGTCACAAGGCAGGATACTGCCCTGCCACACACAGGTGACCTAGACCGAATGTTCTTCTGCCCTGATGTGAGATAAATGCCTGTCAGCGTTGCTGGACTAGTTACCACTGTGTACAGATGCTATACCGTGTGCATTACCCCGCTAACAGGGACACAGTGTATACATACAGCCATTGCTCAGTTCAAGCTGAGGAGAAAGAGCTGAAGAGTCATTCATTAACTGCCCTGAACTTGAGACACTTGGCAATCACTTGGCCATTTGTATTCTCGAGAGCACAAGGAAGATTTGTTATTCTACCTTAAAAATCAAACCACACTGCAACAGAAATGTACGTCCTTTATTAACAACTTTGTAAAATAAATCTTGGAGAAAAAAAGTCTTTGGTGACACTACCTATAAAAACAACCTATCTTAAGATGGCAAACCTATGATGTTATACAGGTTAATGAAGTAAACCAAAGCATATGGCTTCTTAATTTCTCAGTCTCTCTTTTTCTCTCACTCACACACTTGCCTTAGGTTTAATTGCACCATGTTGTCAATAGTCAAACAAAGAAGGAGAAACACTTTAAAAAAGATGTGGCAGCACTATGAAAACATTGGTAATGCATTAGAAAATTCTTCTCAAAAATGTACATTTTATACAAAATAATATTGTGATTTTGCTTTTTTTTTTTTTTTTGCTTTACATTTGCCCATCTAAGAATTTCCATTCCAGGTTTCTGTTCTTATCATCCAAACACTATACAGATCTTCTCTCAAAATAAATATACAGAATTATGTACAAGGTCACAAGGCCCACTGGATAATCGCTAATCCACTGCGGAACAGTCACTAGAAACATCATGAAAAAGCTGGGGGGAGCATTTCGAAGCATCTGATGGGTCCCATGCCCTCCCCCCCAAAACTTAGCCCCCGCTAATTTAACTTCAACTTAAAAACTGTGTGTGAAGATGGTTGAAACAGTGGTATAAAGGCCAGCTCGACTTAGTTTTAAACAAGGGTGAGATGTACAGCATTTTGGAAGATGTGTTTTATTTTCAGCAGACACCGGATAAGACCCTGAATGGGACCGATCCTTTCTTGGAAGAGCACAGCCTTGTCCCATGGAATCCTACTAAAGCCCATGGGAATGGCTCCATCAGGCTGTGGGTTCTACAGTAGATGCCAGAGCCAGCCTGGAAAAACCATAGAGCAGAGCACCAATCCACCCCTTGTGGTATGAGGATGTTTAACTGGAGGAATTGATCAAATTGTTGTCAATCAGTACAGGTGTTACAGCAAACATTGAGCAGTCCATTGGTTCCAGTGGGGGGGAGCGAGGAAGAGGAGGACACACCATTTTACACTGGGAATGGGAAGATCAAATAAAATCCTGGTCTACTTCTAGTTGTTTCTTTCATGGCTTCAGTGTCAGATGATGACTTCCATCCTCCAAATGGCATCTTTTGCTAAATGAGCTATTTTAAAAGGCGCTCATTGGTGAAAGATTAATTTGTCAAAGTTAGCTCTAAAAAAGAAATGTGAATCTGAAGTTGATCAAATCCGTGATGTTTTCCGATGGAAAAGATCAAAGTGCTCGACACAAGTGCATTAGCACACCAGTGTGTTCACTAGGAAATTGTTACAAAGCTTAAGCATTCTCATCTAGAAAAAGCTCCACTAACAATTAGAGTTTTTCACAAAACAGAAAGAGGGCAAATCAAATCTTGTACAGGCCCAAGGGACTGCAAGGAGAGCCAGGCACTATGTTGGAAGTCTGCCCCCATTTTTATGTCACGTTTTTCTCATGAAACTCTCCTCCAGCAATAGATCTCATTCAAATTATAACTGGGAAGGGTTTTTCTCTCTTTCTTATTTCTTTTCCCTTTAATAAATTCAATTAAAAATTCATCAGTTCTCCCAAACTCTAATCCCTGCTTTTATTCTGTTATAATGGCATGGATCTATTCACATTCATCCATCCATCTCACCCCTGATTAAATTAAGGTCAGTAACCTTTATGAAAGGCCACATGTGTAACACTCAGTCAAGTCTTCAGGCATTCAAGTACCTGTAAAGTAAAGGCTAACATAGCCTGCTGTTAATGAAAAATAATAATAATAAAGAAGAACTACAAAAGGAGCAACAAGGAGTGAACCTTGTCTCAGCACCATCTGAATTAAGGACGGGAGAAGAAAAGAGAATGAAGAACCATTAACTCGCACGCAGGACATGACAAAAGGATGATTTCATTCACTAAGGGAACACCACAGCTCTATCCAACATGGGTACAGACAGGAGGTGTGGAAGCACCACAGCTCTATCCAACATGGATACAGACAGGAGGTGTGGAAGCATGCCTACTGTCCTTTGCAGTGCTGGCTGATAAAGCGATTCCCTAAGCCGGATCTGTGCCCAGCTCTTCCCTGGGTCCCTGTGCCACGGGCATAGAGACCAACAGCCGCTCTTGAGCCTGACCATGAGGCACATTCTTCCCTAGGGAGACGGCTCTGCCTGGGTAACGTGTTGCAAAGAGAAACGCTCCTACCTATCCACATCCCTTCTGGAGCTAAGCCTGCCATTGTTGCTTGTTTAATTAAGAGATCTGTAAACAGAAAGGGCCTCAAGTCACATTGAGAGCGAGCTTTAGCACAGTCTCCTTCTGCCACCCCAAAATACAACGGTAACAGAATGTCAAACAGCTGAAAGCCTTGGCCTGACTCCCTGCACTCCAAAAATGGTTGCCTACTTTACTGAAAACCCAAACCACGTGCACCAAAATGGCATTAACTAAAACCCAAACATAATCCTTGTTTTTGTAGGGTCCCCTCTGCACTGCTGCCTCCCCCTGGCCCCACTTGCTGGCTACTGACCATTAACAGCTTCCAAGAGCTGCAGATGCTACTGAAATGGGGAGACAAGCAAAGCGTGAGCCCTGACAAACTCACCCAGTGCTTGACATGTTCTCCAAGCCTAAGGCTGTCTACTGCAGCCCCTGAGAGAGCTGCCTGATCTCCGGGAGGGAAAATTGCTTCTGAGCCATTCACTCTGGAAAATCAGATCACTGGACTTCACCTTCCCTGCAGCTCAGCAAGAGCAGACCTGGGAGCACAGGAAAGTGAGGTTCAGCTTTTTATGGGATGTGGGGAGCTGAATTAGCAGCTTACAAACAACGGCATATCCTGCTCCCTTGCCTCCCTCCTCTTCACACATCTCTCCGTATGCCGATTTAACTCTCTAAAATGGCATTTTAAAAATTAAGTAAGTCATCAGGCAGTTTTTCTATGATTTTAGGGTTGAATGGGCTCACAGAAGCACCAGAGTGGCAGAAGGTGTCAAGTGAGACTGCATGGCCAGGGGCTGGAAGAACATGGCAACAGGGGGAAAAACAGCACCTCTTCTTTTCAGCAGCAGAAGTCACTAGCTGCAGTGTTTTGGCAGGCTCCTTTAAAGATTTAGTTCAGATTTACAAGGGACGTATTGATAGGACAAGGGGTAATGGCTTTGAACTGAAAGAGGGCAGATTTAGACTAGAAATTAGGAAGAAATTCTTTACTGTGAGGGTGACAAGACAGTGGAACAGGTTGCCCAGAGAACCTGGGAATACCCCATCCCTGGAAGTGTTCAAAGCCAGTCTGAGCAACCTGCTCTAGTGGAAGGTGTCCCTGCCTGTGGCAGGGGGCTGGAAGTGGACGATCCTGAAGGTCCCTTCCAACCCAAACCATTCTATGATTCCAACACAAAATGTCAGGAACCTGATGTTTCTGCCCTAACTCACTGTGCTCTGTTCAAATATTGCAATATACATGCAAAAGTCATTCTTTGCCAGTCTTTACTTGTCAGGCTGCATACACACATTAAGCAATATGGACTTTGCACTTTCAAAGCAACTTTCTGTTTAGGGCTTCTGATCTTACCAGCAAGAGAAATTACTTAGGCTTCACAGTATCTCCGCAACCAGTAACTATTACTTTCACAAATGTGGAAACTGAGGCAGGCCTTGGTTATGGGAGTTTCTTAAAGATGCATAATAAATCCACGCCTAACCCTGAATAAAATGTGGTAACTTTGGTCCACCCTTCCTAGCATTCCAGCTACTCTTCTCCTCTGCTTCCAGACTGCCTGTTTATAAAGGAATGAGGTATAAAAAGGCTTGCTGGTCTTCTGGGCATCAGCACAATACTCTCACTGTGACTTTAACAGAGCTTTTGGGGGGTGGCAATTGTTACAGAGCGCCCCAAATGCCCCCGTCAAAAAGTGAGAGTTCAAACTGCTTTTAAAGTGCTTATTTTCTTAGCAAATCAAATAGGCAACTTCCTGACCCAAATCACAGCTTTTGTTTTCATTTTCAATGTAAAGAAGCACATAAATAAGCAAAGCACCACAGAGAATAAACAACTGGGATATTTCACTTAGAAAATACTTCCATTTGAAATGCTGAACTCATTTTGGAGTGTAAGCAATGCTGCGATTTCAGGGCAGGTTTTTTCCTCCAAGTTACTCTACCCCAAGTACCCCTGGGAGCACCCACTACTGCCAGCACCTAATGTCTGACCATACACTTTCCACTGTCAGACCTCCAGGAGGGAATTTCTCCATTTACTTGCACTTCCAACAAAAAAGGAAAAAAAGAGAAGCCCATGCTTTGATTTCAAACGAACCAATTTGTTACAGGCCAAATTCCTTCGCTGCAAGCATTAACATGCTTTCCTTTTTTGCCAGCACCCCTTCTGCCCTCAGAACAAAGCTATTCCTAGAGACTGAGCTGCCCTGGCCAAGCACCACCCTTGCCCCAGGCAGCAGGGAGTCACGCAGGGGGTGCAGCCACCACGCTGGCCCTACTGACTGCCCCTGACATGGCTGTTTGGGATGGGATGCACCTCTGCTACCGGAATACACAACCTGATGCGGCTGAAGCCTCTCTGTGCTCCATGTCACCTGCTTGCTCCTGCAGTTTGCTCCTTGGGAGTAACATTCTTCCCTCCCTGCACGGCAAGGCTGGCTGCCTTTGGAAATGGGGACCACAGCCAGAAAGGTCTATGCTCTCGTTTGGCTCCAAAGGAGTTCTGCCACAGTGCCTGCTACTGGCTTGGGGAAAACAGGGAAAGAAATCAAAAAGTCAGAGCAAATGAGGACACTGATTCTTGGTCCTGTCCTGCCTGTGCTCAGTTTGTTGCTGAACCCGCTGCATTTTCCACCCGTGAGATTCAAGTGTTTAACTGTGCAGGGGAAAATGAATGAAATTGCATTGACAATCAAATGCACGAGAGAAAGAAACGGCAGCTCTGAAATACTCACACCCAACACGATGTTGATTAAAGAAAGAACTCTGTTTTTAATAGGGTTTTTTTTTTTTGATCATTAAAAAAGTTTAAACCTGCATAGCAATCATTTCAAAAATAATTATTTAATGTTCCATAATGAAACTGTACACGACCTAGTCTCGAGCGGCAGAGGCCTGCCGGGCGGCTGGGCGCAGTCCGGAGCAGCACACCCCCGCATCCCAGCATTCCAGCATCCTGGCATTCCAGCATCCTGGCACGCCGCTCGCCGGGGCCAGGCGCTCGCTGTCTCTGGCACAGTCTGGCTCCATGCACTGGCGGCCCCGTGGGGCGGCTCGGACCCCTCAGCAGCGCTCCTCAGAGTCGTTCGATGTCTCGGTACTTCTTCCTCAGGATGGAGACCTGGTCTTTAAAGAGGACAGGGTCGAGCCTCATCTGCGAGTGGATCAGCGGCATATAGCCAAACCAGCTGGCAAAAGTGTTCATGCAGCTCTGCCGCTGCGCGAAGTGGTCGGGGTCGGCCCAGCGCGAGGCCCGGGATGTCTGTGTGGAGAGAAGATAGGGGATCAGACCTCGGCCATGACACAACACAATGAGGAATGTATGGCAGAAAAGGATGGGCATGAGGCTGTGCTGTGCCACGCTGCAGAGCAGCGCCTGCTGAGGCAGGTTTGAGACACATCTGGAGTGCTGTGTCCAGTTCTTGCTTCCTCCATACAAGAAAGACAAGGAGCTACTGGAGAAGGTCCAGCGGACGGCCACAAAGATGGTGACTATGGGTTTGGAGCAACTCTCTTATGAGGAGAGATTGTGGAAGATGGGCCTGTTTAGTCTAGAGAAGACTGAGAGGGGATATCATTAATGCATATATGTATCTCAAAGATGGGTGCCAGGAAAAAGGTGCCAGACTCTCTCCAGTGGTGCCCAGTGACAGGACGAGGAGCAATGGCCATAAACTAAAGCAGGAGAAGTTTCACATCAACATGCAGAACTTTTATACACGGAGGGTGTCAGAAAGCTGAACAGGCTGGTCAGGGGCTGCAGGGTCGCCCTCTGGAGACATCCAGAACCCGCCTGGACGCATCGCTGTGTACCCTGCTGCAGGTGGCCCTGCCTTGGCAGGACTGGATGACCTCCGGAGGTCCCTCCCAGCCCCAGTGGTTCCATATCTGTGAAACCCGCCCAGTGGCAGGGTTCCAACAATGCGAAGGACACGCTGCCCGCAGAACCTGCTGGTGGTGGTGAGCTGCCTGACCTCCAAAGCAGCGCTGAGGGCAGCGCATCCGAGTTCAGCCATCAGCCTGCCGAACCCAGAGCATGACACCCCCCAGCAGCCCTCCCAAAGCCCTCCTGCACCCTGCTTCACCCAAACCCTTGCTCTTCTTTTCTCCCAAAACCTCCAGCTATTTCAGAGATAGAACAAGACCTTAAAAACCAGCAGGAAGGTCAAGAAGCCACAGCTTCCCACTGGAGGAGCACAGTCAAACTCAGGGCTGCTGCGGCCCACAGCTTTCAGCCATAGGATGAAAACACAATACAATGGTTTCTCAGGTTAAAACCACACTTCTGCAGTCCAGATCTACAGAAATTTATACACAAACAATTTTAACCAGCTTCTGACTGAGCTCAGTGTAAGTCCTCATGGAACTGGCATTACTCACGCGTGTAAGTGTCCTGCAGGGAAAAGCAGGGTGCTTCCAGGAATCCCACTGGCTGAGGCCAGTGCATAAGACGGTACTGTCTTATGGGCAGAGAGAATTAACTGGAGGTCCCCACTACATCATGTTAAACTCTGACCCAAGGAAAAGACCATGGTCTTTGCATGCATACATGCAAAACACTATGGCCTGATATTCCAAAGTTCAGGGCAGCTGTAATTCCTACAAAAGCCCATCGAAACTCAGCACCTCTGGAAAAATAAGTCCTTAACAGCTATGAAGCGGTTACTATTCTTTACCTGTACCTAAACTACATTTATAAACATAATAAAACTATTATTTAAGATAAAGTATGAATACCTAAGGGTTTTTGGTGCCACTTCTCATGCTCTCTTTAGCACTTATGTTTCCACCATACTTTAAAAACAAATGCAAATTAATAAACTCAAAATATGCTAATTGGAACATGAAGAAACTGATAAAATCAGGGACTTGCCAAATGAATGCTGTATCAGACTTGATCTTTGTCCAAGGCCTGTCCAGTTTAGCTCAAGTGGTAGGTTATAATGTGCATTGATTATAACGTGCATTGACTACAGACTCAATATACCGAGCCACTACAGAGCAAGCAAAAGCTTGTTGCTAGAGGATTACAGCAGACATTCTGGCCATTAACAGTGAATTTCCATACCACCATTAATCTCTGTCACAACACCGAGGTTATGTTAATTTTTTATTTGTCTTTCAAGAAATTATGAACATGGTCCATTACATTTCCCAAAGCTGCAGGAACAACTTGTCTTTAGGACAGAGTTATAGTTCATGGCTGACTCATGTCACCTGTGCTGTAAGAAGAAAAATGGATGTTTAGACTTTGCCAAACAGCCAGTGCACAGGCCTGTGGAGAGGTGAAGCTCAAACTGGAAGCAATAGGTACTTTCTGGATGGCACCTTTGTGTACACAGAAGGACTAATGGGTACCCAGATGAGTCAGAATTGCTGAATGCTACCTGTACCTCATATGAAAGCGCAGTGGCATAGAGATAGGCAGCCTACAAACTGGCATGGCCACTCCCCAGCCAAAGATCCAAGTAATGCTACAAGGAGAAAATGTGAGGGGAAAATAGAGGGCCCCTACTTTCTTTTGCCCCTACCCCTAGTAATCATGGTAGTGTTTGTAGTGAGGATCACAAACACCACGACATCACAGATGGTAGGCTGTTTAGGACTCGCAGGTCTTGCAGGACTTGCTGTTCCTCCTATCCCTCTCCCACACACAGGGCGATAAGGGCCCACAGGTCACCCTGCATCCCTGTTACTGGAAGGTATACGCATTTCTGCAATGACAGAGTACCAATGCAGTAGCTGGAAGAGGATCTAAATCAAGCATTTCATGACTGCTTGTAAGTGATGGTGACCACAGGACAAAATGTTCCTTGTAGAAAACCCCTTTGAATATCACAAATTACCTCTGTTGTGACAACCTGATGTTGGTGCTTGAATCACACTGTATGCTTTACAATAGCACAGGGACAGACTAGTACATTGTATTAATTAATAGTAATAAAGACCAGAAAACCTTTCTAGAATTTACTTCTGCCTAAAGCATTCCATGACTAGGTCTTTCTAATTTAATTAGAAAACTAGAGTTTAACTGAAATTCGGTCACCACAATTATCAGTTCCCTGAGTTTGGGAACACTGTGAGAAAACTATGAAGACCAGTGGTCATCCACAGTAGATATTTACCATTTCTCCTTTTCTTTCATTACAATAAGTGGATCTAAAGTCTATTTGCAGTCCTGCTAAACTAAAAATTGCGAGCAAAATGACAGAATTGCATCACTCTGTAAGCCTAACCTAGAAGTCAAGCATTAGGTTATCAATACTTCCCAACTGCTAAAACATGCTGTGGATACATACCTGTCCCATCATGGTCTCCTTATACTGTTTTTTCTGTGTTACTTTGATTGGAGGCAATTTTGTCACAGCTGACACCAAAAAATTCATTAGAATGTCCTCACAATTGGCCAGTTGGTCCACCATGTTCTTTAGGCTGGCAGGCAGGTAATGAGTGTACAGGTAGTGATAATATCTGGAAACCAACAGCAGCATTATTAATACAAGTCACTGGGCTTTCAGGGATTACCAACTCCAGGAAATGTCTTTCTCAATTCAGACACAAGTTTTGTACTCAACTCTGGCTATAACACTTCCTTTCCTCAGCCTCAAACAAAAAGAGAGAGCAATTCAGTGTCTCATCAAGACATTAAATAGTGCTAATGGAGAAATAAAACATGCACCTTTTTTGTAACTGGGTTGAAAGAATTAATGCAGACCTAAGTATCAACATAATGGAGAAGCATGGAAGAGAGCACTGCATTGCTATAATGTGATAGACAACATGCATGAATTCATCCTCCCACCGCTTCTTTCCAAGTTGTTCAGTTGGAAAGCACACTATTACACTGGCCTACCACTGTCCCCACCATCCTTGTGGACTCCCCATTCCTGTAATTGTTCATGGTTTTGAGATATTCAAGGTTGGATAGGGCCTTGAGAAACCTGCTCTAGTGGAAGGTGTCACTGCCCACGACAGGGGGCTGGAACTGGATGATCTTTAATGTTCCTTCCAACCCAAACCATTCTATGATTCCTACTGTCAAATTTATTCTCCTTTGGGCCTGTACCACCCCCCATGGCTTGTCTTGTCCTTTGCAGGGATGTGGATTAGATACTCCAGAATTTGTTGACTTTTTTCTAACATCTAGAGAGGTCTTTGGTCTGATGAAGCCCTAACAAGAGGGTTTTTTCCCAACATGCTGCAGTATGCTGATCTGATGTGTCCACTGTACTCCATTTCTAGAGGAGCCAGAAGACTTTGCAGTCTGCAGCTGTCAGCCAACACATACCCAGAGCTGGTCTGGAAGTAACCTCCTTTCTACTATGCTACAGGCCATTCAGCAGAGCAGCTTAATGAATTTGGGAACTCTTTGAAGTGTGTAATTCCTGATGCTAAAAAGAGCAGTCCGACTGCTTCAAAATACAAGTGACTTCAAAGAGACCAAACAAGCGCAATAATGATTACCAGATCCTCAGAGCTAACTCAAGAACTTAAATTATTACCCCATAAAAAGTAGACCCATTTATTATCTTTTCATTTTTTCCCCCTCCCCGGAAGAATGTTCTTCACCCCCTCTTCCCACCCCCCTCACTATTTTGTTTCATACAGAAGGAGGACAGCAGATGCTCTGAGTTCTTACTTGTGGTAAATAGCAGCTCCTGTCAATACCATGGAATAGTCATTAGTCCATTTGGAGGTATACCCCCACCTCTCCTTAGTGTTGTCCCAGAAGTGACTGCGAGCAGGGTACCCTACAATCCTCTCTGGAAAACTCTGCCAAACTGTAAAGGCAAAATCCACCTGCAGACAAAGGCACAGGCCAAATGAATATCGGAACTGCTTCAACAAATGTCAACAAAACAAAATATTACCTTGCCACTAATTCGTAATTCAGAATCTTGGAACTGTTGCAAAACGTTAATTCCATGTATTCATCAGTAAATTAAACTGACTGCTTGACATTTTGCCCTGTAATTATGCACATTTTAATGGTTCCTGTTAAAGAGAGTTTAGAGCATTGCAGCATTACATTAACATTTTCAAGCTTGCCCTTTACATATCAAACCTTTTCTAGTTACAGAAAGAATAGGTGTAGGTGCATGTATTTATACTTAGATGAAATATAAAGTGGTAATAGCTACGTGGAAAACTGAAACTTTTGCACATCTTTGTGCATCTCACCAACCATCTTGGTACTGTTAACGCAAAGCTTGGAAAACCAGGAGTCAAGCACCTTAAATTACAAGGGCGGCTCAGCAAGATTAGAACAGGCAATCAATAAGGAGTCCTTTTCTATTTTCCATCCATTTTGAGCCTTTCAGGACTGTGCAGGTCGTACTTCTAAGGCTGTCTATATGACCAAGATACTTAGATATACAGCCTAATAAAAAGGAATGCAAGACTCCCATGTAGTTAAATGGCTTTAGAAGCCTATACATTAAGAAAAATGTTCTACACTGTATGAGCCACAAGAAGATGTCAAATGCTGCCAACAGGGATTTTTTTTGTTTATTTTATTGTCTTGCTGCAACTACTTTAATAACTCAGATATCTGAGAATTGAAAAGGTGATAGGAAGTTGCTATCCCAGGATCCCTCCAAACAAATCCTGATGACACCAGGAAATGGATGATTTGCGTCATTTGCAGAAGGCCTGTTGGCACTAGATTTGAAAGGAGATTGGTAAAAATATGTACGGGAAGATTGTGACCACTGTGAAATTGGATGATTGAAGTCTCTCAACTTCAACTTAGACTCTGGAGCTCAAGCTGGACCGAGGTTTTAAAAAGAGCTATGGACAATTCTAGTTGCCCCAGTCCAACCCAGGAAAGTGAGTTTTGTATCAGCACTGCACTCTGATTTCCCTCCAGTACCAGAGGGACCTAAAACTGCTCAAAAATGGGTCAAAAAACCTTCCAAGAACCCAGCCAAAGTCAAGTGTGTAGAGGTTAGATAAAGAATAGCTGCTCTGAGAACAGTCACATTGTGTGATTACTGCCAGACTTCTCGCATTTACAAGTGTTTTTATGAAACAGAAGAGTCACACATGTACTGGAACACAAAGTTAGGGACTGGTTATTTTCTTTCAAGCTGTTTCAAGGAATCTGAGGCCAACTAGAAAGACAATGTGCACAAACCAGTTACCGTTGTGATAGTTCTGATCTTATCCAAATCAATACCACATGAAAGAACTAAAGTGGCTGGGTTTCCTTTTTTTCCCTGTAAAGGCCTTTCCCATAAAACGTGACATCTGTTTTCTTTAGAGAAGTCTGAGAATCTCAAATAAATAACAAACCAGCTGCATTTGGTGCCCTTACTTGTGCTTTCAAGTACTGGTCCAGGGAGATGCACTAAAGCAACCACCCTAAGAGAAATTTCCCTTTAAAAGAAATCCCCAGTCACCATCCTATATCATTTCCCAGCATTATCACTCAGCTGATCAGCAGGAAAAGCCAACCAGGCTGCCAGCCTCTGTATCACTTCTGACCCGTGCTGATTTCTAATTACTTCCCAGGCAAACATCCCTCTGCTCATATGAAACAGCTTCTCTCGTAAGAGCCATCATGTGTCATTTGTTGTGAATGGAAAATCTCAACTGCACTACAGCTGGACAGTGCGGAGGATGTGCCTGGTGACGTCTTCTCTCAACAGGAATGGGATCGTGTTTGACCATGTTTCTAAACTGCCTTTTCTGGGCTCTGAAATTGCCACAATGACCACCCATGAGCAGCTAATTTCAAGGGAATGCTTCATGACAGTGTTTCTATACACTTTCTTCGCCTAAGCTGTATGACAAGGGAAGTGGAGCAATAGAAAGACCCCAGTTCCTCACAGAGAGCCACCAAAGACAGCTGCTGTCCCTGTCACCCGTGCAGAGGCACGCTGAAGCTGCAAGGTTGATGCTAGCAAAAGCTGGCTGGCTGGTGCTCTGCAGCACAGGGGACACTGGGGCTCATAGGGCCAATACATTCCATGCAAACATTCAACATCAGCTACAAGCTGCTCACAGGAGGAAGGAAGCCACAAAGAAATGTGTATGTTGTCTCACACAACAGCAAATATTTGTGTTTCAGAATGTTCAGGGGAAAGCACGGCCAAGCCAAATGAGAAACACTATTTACTTCATATGCGTTCCAGAAGCCTGAATGACTCCAAAGTTTGGATGATGACTAAATACCAGTCAAAACAAAGCAAAGCCCCAAATCCTTATGAAATCCACAGGCTGGATTGCTGTAAATACCACCTCAGCGCAATGAAGTGCCTGAGAGGTCCTACCATGGCCTCCAGGGCAGCTTGGATGCGACCCTTCAGCCTCAGCAACAACCTACTTGGGAAGCCAGTGGTAAGATAAATGCCTTTTATTGGTTTTTGGGTGTTTTGGCTGTGCAGGGCTTTGCACACAAGTGCTTTGGCAGCAGCCATGTTGTTCCTCATCTGGCAGAAGCTACTAAGGTATAATCTTGTTATCAAATGGGTTTAATGCCAACTTCTTCTTCCATCTGTGAAGCAAAAGAGGGCTAACCCTGGCTGCCTCTGGAGCAGTCTAACCACAGCACCATAAACTTGTACTAGAGAGAAGAGTGGTTGCTACTTCATCCTTCATTTAAATCCATCATTTCATCCATCAATCACTTAAAATGAGTTCAGTGACATCTTATGGTATATAGCAGTGACTGGTGACCAATGTCAAGCATGTCTTCACTGTCATATAAGTAGTGGTAGCATCAGTGAAAGACCCTTACCACTGAAATAAAGCATTTTTATAAAGGTGGACTGGGGAAAAGGGAATGGCCATGAACATGGGGAAAAAAAAGGAAAACCAAGAAAATCAAGTTTTTCAAGCTATTCTCTGGCCATCATTAATAATGTATTTCCCAAATATTGCACTTTATATAAATTGTCATCAGTTTCCCCTGTGTTTCTCAGGAAGAGGTTCCAGAAATCAATACTCATCCCAGTTGTAAAAATTGGTTTTCTACAGTGTGTTTCTTTTCTTAGCACTCTCTTGCTCTTGGCACAAACACTCCAACATCTAAACTAGCAAAGCTCTCCAGTTTTATGGGGTGACAATGGTGAGAGAGTATTCCTCAGTGAAATCCTGCACCAGAGTGACAGCATTCCCTTCCTGTTGACACCCTTTCCCTCCCCACCTACACCCTACTGATAACATGGGGGAGAAAAAGCCACCCCAATCAGGAAAGTGAGAACAGAGTATTAAAGCTGACTGCTCCTGGCTGCCTACACCCGCCTGCAGCTATGTTACTAAAATAATAAGGAACGGAAGAGCCATATGCTAATGATGAGCCAATTAACCAGGGCAAAAAGCTCCTCTGATGGCAGGCAGTGGCAGGGTTGCTGAAACAAGTGCAACATGTTAAATCTGAGGAACGTGGCAGGAAATCGTACAACAGTTGCTCACTAACAAAGCCATGAGAAGAACTTATCTGCTGTGCTCAGGCTGAGCTGAGGAGCCAAGCAGACTGCCCCAGGATGACAGGGACCCTTACCTCAGTGGTTGAAAGCACGGTGTCCTCATCCAGGCTTAGCACTGCATCTGTCACTATGTTGTCGTAGGGTAGGAAGCGACTGCTCATAACCTGTATGCATCGAAGGCAGGAAGGGGAGGGAAAAAAAACAACACCTGAAGGACTCATTTCCAAGAGAAATTTTCCACTTTATTCCCCACTTTTATCTCCTCTTGTCTGATGTACACCACATATCTCTGTCTGACAGAAAGGACCCTTCAGCTCAAGACTGAAATAATGTCTACTGTCATTTTCATAACCCCATCAGTCAGCCTACACCTTCTACGTGAGGAGTAATTCCTGATCAGACCCCCCTCTTTGGAGCAGGATCCTCTCCTCTTGTGACAAATTGCAGTGGTCTGTACTGAGGATTAGATGTACCTGGAGTTTCATTAGAGAGGACTTTTTCCCTGGCAGCTAGGACTGTCCCTCTGCTCTCCTATGGGGTGTGAGGATCAAAGATAATGATTGTTGATAAGGATTCTGCAGCATTCATAAGGTGATGCAGCTGGGAAGCCAAGCAGTCCAGGCTGTGCGTGAAGGACATTACGCTGCCAGGATGGTTCTCCTGTAAAGTGGTACAGCTCCATCTCTGTGCTATTGTATCCACAGGGAGCTGCTGCCAAATGGTACAACATCCTCCATCAGAAAAGGAAAATATGCTAAAGAACATGTGTATCGGCTGAGCTTCACCTGCATCAAGAATTATATTGGCATTGTAGCATTTTAAAGCCATATATAAATTCTCTTTATATAGCTATATATAAAATTTATAAGCAGAATAAGCTTTTAAAAAACTATGTCAGGACAGTTCTCAAAGTAATGGCAAATAGATCAGCAAGTGGGGATCAAAAAGGTAACAGCAAGAAATTAAGAATCCATATGGTTTCCTTAGCAGACTAATTAGCACCTTTTGAGAACTGATGCATAGTAACAAGGACACAACACGATTTGTTTCCCTCATTTGCTGGGAAAAATAGCCTGGCTAGTTAATAGACTTCTAATTTATTATCCAAGAAAACACTACAAAAATCAGGCCCAGTAAGAGGGAATCACTGTATGGAAACAGGGAGATGGAGCAGTTTCACATGTCCCTCATAAAAGGCATGAATGGCTCTGCATCTCCTGCAACCTCTTTGGAAGCAAGTCTTTGGAATCTATGCCTCAATTCAGAAAAAGCTCAGCCTCCATAATCAGGATGCTTCTGGTGTGTGTTTGGAGAGTATCCCTGCATCACCACAGTGGCCTTGGTTCAGGGAGGCAGTGGCTGCAAGGAAAGAGTGATCTAACTGGGGTTGATGGGTTTGCTTTGCTTATGCTAAGGCAAAGCTGAGCAAGCAGTCAGCAGGAGACCCGGCTTCTCAGACCACCTCTTTTACAGACAGTGTAAAACTGTCAAACAGTACAAGAGTTAGGACTACCCATGTATTTGCTTTTGTAGCTAAAGCTCCCTTTTGTAAAATGGATGTGATAATACACCTTGATTTCATGGGGAAGAGTGAAGGTTAGGTAAAGGCAGACCTCTGCGCTCACCTGCACAGAGTAACTGTGCCTGCCAGTATGCTGCCGTTAAGTCTGGAGATGAAAATCAGTTCCTTTGTGCAACCTTTGAATTGCACTGCTCTGGCTCTGCAAGCTTTGTCCAAACAGCTTTTCTTTGCACGGAGCCATTTGGCATACGTTGGGATATTAGAGGGAAGAGACTGTCCACTATAAACACACCTTTGTGTACTCAGGAGACTCATTTGTAATCTAAACAGTGCTTGTGGCCAATTTCCACAAACACTGTAGAACCGGTCAGAGATTTTCTCCTCCATCTCACCTCTGCAAGTTTTCCAAAATGAAAGAAAAAAACCCACAAATTTCAAAAGGCTCAGAAATCACTGCAGCCTTCCTTGGCCCTGCAGCAACTCCCCAGATACTCTTTGCATGGCCAGCTAAGGCAAGAGCCATTAGCTGCCAACCTCGCAGGGCTCTTGCTTTCCCCTTGTTAAGGTGGCTGGGGGAAAAGACCAAAGACAGGACTACAAATTCAAATTAGGATTACACTGCCAAAGAAACTACAAGTTTCCTTTGTAAATGTAAGAGCCATCTGACAGAGACTGCAGAGGGGACCAGCCAAAATCTGTCTCAGTCAGAGTCCAGAAGCAGTAAGTCCTCCTTCTCAGGCCTGCATTTGGAAAAGAATCATCTACTTCAGGGCTGATTTTAAACAACCCCTGTTCTCTCACCTAGGTGGTGCCTATTTCAACTTTGTGGAAGTAAAAACACAAGTGCGTGGCACAGCAAGAGATGACATGGTGGTTTTGTTCCCACACAAGTATCCCTTTTTACAGTGGTAGGATCCCATCGCTGGAAGCAGCACCCTACAAAGCCGTAACAGAAGGCACTTTTCAAAGGCAATTTAATACCGTTCATTCTCATCTCTTCTCTGCTTTTGAATCCACAGCTAACCTGCAAACCTAGCATGTGACTGCTCAGACTCAATGAATCCAGCTGCATCACTCCTTTGGTGCACCTGCAGAGACAGAAATCTCCAAAGATGGGGTCAGCACTACCTACTTTTGAGGCCACATTTCAAAACTGTGTCCCACCGGTGCATCTCAGATTCATGGCATTAATTGCCATACTGATGATTTCTGAGTGCATGGGTCTCATGCATGAAACACGAATCTGCGCTCAAGCTGGTACAAAAGGCCAAGGAATAGAAAGGAACTGTCACAACTGTGGGAACTACAAAGGTTTCACCAAAGCAACTGGAAAACTAAATTCTGGTCCCACTGGAGAATACAGGCAACCTTTTACCATGCTTCTCTCCACCTACCTTGCTCTCTCCTTCAATGACTATGACAGGCACAGAAGTGGCAGGCCAGCGGTGTTTGGCTGGGAGGGGTTTATCACAATTCCATAAAACAATAATCTGAAAGACAATATTGGACCATGATCAGAGACTTTTGTGGCAAAGCAGTCCAAACACTAAGGTCTCAGATCTCCAGACAGAAATGTTAAATTCAAGTTAGGAATTTTAAAATCAACAACAAAGATACAAATCTATATAAAAATAGCACTTCCTACAGTAATTTCACCCATCCCAGCTATTTACAATGTGTGTCCTCTCAGGTAAATATGGGCTGGAGAGCAGCTCAGGAAGTCTCTATCTCAGCCAGGTCATACGGATGTAACTGATTTACTTTGGCTCTCATTAAAGGCTAAACCTCTCGTGACACTCTACTGCAAGAGGGTGCTCCCACTGAACTCCCCAGGGTTTCTTCTAGAGAAGCCAAAATCCTGGCATTGCTGAGACTATGAGCCACAGCGGGAGGAAGGAAGATCACACAGGGACCCTTGAGGCACAGACATCCTTGTGCAGCTTGCAGCACACACAGTCCTCATCTTTAAAGAGCAGACATTATTTTACCTGCCTCATGAAACAAAGGGGTTTAATGACTGTCTCTATTCCACTCCCATCACACTCAGGCAGACAGTAGGAATATCAGAGAGAAGAAACATCAAAATTAAAACAGGGGATCAAAACAGGACTGAGAAGATCTGAAGTCAGGAGGCTTTTCACTCCTGGGATAGTAGTTTTCTCTCCAGTGTGACTGACAGTCAAATGGAGCTGCTTACCTGTGCACAGTACTGGGACTTGGCTACAGCAACCAGGAGTTTCAGCACGGGCTGAGATTGGGAAACCAGGGGAGTTACTGCGTGGATAACGGCAGTGAATGTGGAAAGAGGCTTCAGACCTGGAGTGAAGAGATATGTGTTCAGTAAAGACAAAACTGCCCCTGTTAGTACAGATTAAAGGACTCTGGAGATGGAAAAAAAATCTGCACTTAATGCAAACCTTGCCATGTTTTTTTAGGCCATATCCTTTTGTCTCGGGTACTAAGAACACCAGATGCTTCAGAGAAGATCACACTTCCCTTTAACTCCCACACCCTCTGAAATCCCTGACTCCAACACAATTACTGCCTTTTCTTACTCACTATTTCCACAGATGTCCTGCAATTCTCTTTCTTTCATCCAGTTAGCCCCATGGATAATATTGACATCTAGCTTCTTCAACCAAATGTCTTTCTTGACATCGGCTCTGTTTTGCTGCACAGCTCTGGACGCTTGATGTTTTCTACTGATTATCTCCACAACTTCCAGAAGCCTGTTCAGTCCCCCCAGTTCCTTTACAGCCTCTGTCACATTTTTGCTCTTTCTGGGTCGATCCCCATCCACATGCACCTTCAGTTACCTCCTGAGCTGATAATTGTGCTTGTAGCCTTGCCTTCCATTCTGGTATTTTTGTCTCTCTATGATTTTCTTTTCTGCCTGAAATAACAGATCCTGCTGGCATCTACCCTTCATTACTGCTCTCAATCTCATCTAAATTCATCTCTGTGGGGTCAAAGTCGTTTTTCATCAAAATTCCCACAGAAACCTTCTTCTCCCTTTTTAACTGTGAATTTTTAGCAGGTGAGCAGTACAGATCCACACAAGTGGGATGGCACAGGCTGAGCCAAAAGCAGCAGCAGTCTGGGAAGCAGGATCACTTCAGCCTGCAGGCACATTCTCCTGCAGAACTCATTGTTTAAGCTCCACTTCAGGAAAAACCCATAAACCTGAGCCCTATTCATTCCTTCCAGTAGGATCCATATGAAAACACATATATGGAGAAAAAAATATATGGAGAATAAATGCATGCTAACTATGCACTCCAATAACAAGTGTCATGGGTAAATTACCACTTTTCCAATTTGCCAAGCACAAATAAACAAAGAAAGCAAAAAGCTATTCCTAGTATGTCCCCCCAGGCCATGAATGGGTCAGCAACTCAGGCATTAATTACCGGCAACTGAAAAGTATGAAGGGGCATAGATTTTTTTAAAGCAACCTTTGCAAGTGAGAGGCACATGATGCATGTTGATACATCAGAGACATTCCAGTCTGCAGTGGTCAGGGAAGACTGAGACAAGATAAACACAAAGCATCATTAACTAGAAATGAATGGTAAATCACTTGCCACATGCTACACAAAGATCAAATTCCAAATGCCTACTAGAAATTCCTAATGCCATTAGACTATAGAAAGGATTCACTCACCGAGATTAGCATAGTAGTAAGGAAAATCTCCCAGATATGAGGAATACTGTGGCAGTACAAATAACCCTCCAGGATGTTTGTTCCATATTAAGCTGTTACGTGATATGTGCTTAAATATTCTGTCCTGAATAATCTGGAAAACAAGAGAGGTAATGATGTTTAAATAGGCTGTAACAGTCACTGGTAGAAGCTTCAGGAACTCCAGCTGACCGGAATCATCACCCATTCTGCAAAAAGCTGAGGCACACAAATTACTAAACATTCCTGCTTAATCTCTCTTAAAATGACACAGAACCTGCACACCTGGACACCACTTCAGCAGCCCAAGCTCTGTGCAATAGGTTTCAGAGCACCTCATTAGTCGCTCTGGACCTGGGACCTTGCATTTCATTGCATTTTGTATTTTAAGACAAATATTTTGTCTATTAGAGTGTCTTAGCAGTTGTAAGCCTGATTAGTTCATTGTCAGTTTTACTATCCAGGGCTCACAGAAGATAATTATTTGAGGATGGCATTACAGAGCTAGGTAATATTTTGAGATAATGAGAGCATTCAAAACCACAAAGACTTTCAGCAAATCAGGCTGCACTAATTATTCATTTTTGCTTAATTATAAAGGGATATTAGCATTCAGAATCATCACTGATTCCACATCTCAGTTCTACAACAGCTCCTTGTTGGATGAAACAGAAAAAGGTATCTGGGCAACTCCCAGTCTGTCTCTGTAGAGATAGATTGCTAGACTTTTAAGGTCAGAACAGACTGCTAGGTCATCTACTTTACCACCTGGCCTCAAAAAACCCCAGAAAAAAGATACAAGACTTTGTATTTATAAAACTACAGTTACTTCACAACAGATGCCTGCATGCAAGAACCACAGTGGTTCTTACACCGACGGGAGCTTTTTTAAACTTGCTGTAAAGGCATACCAAGGTTCAGGAGTGGGAAGCTGTAACTGGACAAATGCAGCCTCCAAATAAGCTGCAGTTTTCTAAGTGCAATCTGCTGTCAGGCCACACGTTCTTGCTTCCCTCAGAGCATAAGAGGCTGGCAAGTCAGGAGACAGGACACTGGCAAAGGCCCACGGGGTGGTGAAGGAAGAATTTTCCTGTTAAGTCATCTAAGCAGGATTGCCTTGCCTTCTCCTGCAGCTCATTTGGCATCTCCTAAGGAGATTTCATGGAACTGGCAGTTTGGGCATTGCACAGGTCTCAAGTGTCAAGAACATGCTGGTTCTCTTAACTTAATATCTCTAGCCTTAATACAGGTATATCTGGGTGAAACTCTGTGGGTCTGAAGCTGGACTAGATCTGACCCCTCATCATTCATTCTGGCCTTAAAATCTATAAATCTGAAGAAGATACACACCCACAGCACAGGAAAAACAAAAGCAAGCAAAAAGGCCCAACACAAGCTGAACAAAAGTAGTTGCTGGAGTTAAACAAGCTAAAATCTCTGTAGAGCAGCTGAGTTCAGGGATGTTTGGTCAATACAGAAACATGAGTAAGTGTTAGCATGAGCAGTTGTTTTCCTGGAAGTTTTGATTGCCATGACAAGAGCACATTAAACACCAGTTACATTGTGCTAGACAACTCATTGCTGGTGGCAATATACGCACTGCTAAACTGGGGCAAATGCTGGGCATTTGCATGCTTGTCTGAATTCTGCCTACAGCCAATTACCATAGCTAATATGCACTAATTCACTCACTTGAGTAAGTTAATTTGAGGGGGTTTTTTTGTCCTTTGAATAACAGACTGAGGACTGTATTTCCTTCACTGACAAGAGCGTATCCGAGTATTTCTGCTTGGAAAATTAGGTGTATCAGTTGTCATATCTCCTGTGTGGTAGTGAGGAGAGGAAAAAAAGATGATAGCTCTTGTTTCTCCATCTGCCAGTTATGCCACTAAACAAAACCAGAACTTAGAAAGTACATATTGCTGAGTGATTACCACAAAGTCTAAATATTACAGCTCCTTCCTCCCGCATTCTCAGAACCGGGGCAAAATCATTTAAGGAGAAGCCTGTGAATTTACAGGGTCAGGCGGTTTTCAGAGACAGTGGAGTTTTCCATTGTGCTGGCTGCAAAACACATGGCTGGCACTCAACACACCCAGAGGGAGCTCACCTCTAACCGGAGCAGGGCCCCAGTGCCACCCCACACACTGGTGCGGGTCAGGCACACCAACCTCACCAGCACCAGGCTGGGGAGCTGCCCGCAGTGATTCATCACAGTTAACAAATGGAGGATTTATTTATCACACTCGTGGCCTCCAAAAGGAACCTAGCTGTCTGTCATGACAGAGAGGAGAAAAGGCAACTCGGCAGAACGAGAACAGGAAAGTATAAAAGCAGATAATGTGGAGGGCCGATCAATTAAAATGCGGAGTGTACCGCACTGCACATACTGCACACGCAGACAGCAGTTACACGGCCCCTCCAATGATGAGGCATGACAGGAAGTTTAATAAGAGAAGGAAGGGGTTAGGATCTGGTGAGATCTCCCTTTTCTTTTTGGAATTCATTAATAGTCCAATATTTTTGTCTCCTTCATCCTCACACTTCAAAAAGCTCACATACTGCCTTAATCATTGCTGCTTCTCAACGTGCCCCGGCCAAGCATGAAACATTTCTTGTTTGTACTTTGTGCTGTCTCTCCCTCCCCTCCTCTTCCCTGGTGGAGGACTGCACACCACAAAGGGACTTAGGGATGTTTTGGGTTTCTTTCTAGTGAAGACCAAGCTGAAAACGTGCAGATTCCCTGGAGCATATATCTGGGCAGCGTTTGCAGCAGTCCACTGCTGCGCTGCCAGCACTTCCACCCACCAGCCTGCAGCAGACGTTTCCCAACCCACACCATGTCCATGGCACTGGGCAGCTCCTCTGTGCCTGTAGCATGGGGCTGGTGGCCAAATGATTCAAACCTCTTATTCTGGGTCATGAGCTGTTTGGCTTAGGGCATAAAACACTGCAAGAAGAACGAGAACCTTTAAACTTTCAGTGATGTGCAGGATAAAGGGCCGAGGAGAGCTGCAATGTCCTTGCAGACACCTGGTGAAGACTTTACTGATATCCTCACACATGGAGATGTACTGGCGGGGAAGTGGTTATTGTGGTGATGTGTAGCATTATCAGAGCACTCCTGATGTAACAGAGTTACAACAGAAGATGGGTAACATCCATCAGAAAAAAACAGTCCTGATAGGAATTTACTTCCAGACATCAGTTTTAAGAAGAGGATATACTACTGCTGGAAGATTTTGGATACACACACAAAAATCATTCTCAACTGCTTTATTGCTTTCCTAAGGAAAAGTTAACTCCAGCCTTTACTTATGCAAATTGAAATGTGAAATGAGTATCTGTTCAGGAGAGCCGAATTCCTATTAGCTGTCTCAAAAATTTAGAACAGTTCTAAGTTAAAAAATGAACAAACCCCACCTCAAACCAAACCCATCCTTGAAAACAAATGAGCATACAGCTTTAACACCAGGCATACATTACTTGGTTTCATTAAATTAAACCTTCCAGGAAGACTTTCGTTTTCCCTTTAAGTTTTTCCCCTCTGAATGGAAGCTTCAGCTTGCTGGCTGCCCACCACGCTATGGGTTCTGCTGTCCTCTGGGCACCTGCAGCCACATGGACCAACGTGTCCCAAAGCAGTGCTAAAAACACACTGGTGAGCATTGGAGCCTGATGTGATGGACACCCAGGCCAAGGGGACTGCACGCCATATCCCCTCCAGAGCAGACCCAGCACAGGCAGAAGTACCAATCGCTACCAACAAGAGGGTGCGTGCTGGGAAGGGGCATCCTGTCTGTTCCTCAGAGTGCTTCTGTAAGAGTAAATCAGACTGTGAGCAATGGCACACGGTCTTCCAGCTTTGTGAGTCTGATCCTGGCGTAGGCTGTGATAATTATCACCACTTCATCAGTGCTTATGGGGAGGCTGAGGATGCAGAGCAGCTCCCAACAGGCAGCACAGATGAAGACATGCTCTTCCAAGGGTGAGGAGAGCATTGCGAGGGTAGCTATGCCAGGGGCTCTGAAAACATTCCCTGGCTGGTTTTCTTTACTGGCACAGAAAATCCTAAGGGACTGTCTTGCAGCAGCTGGAGGTAGATGAGCCACAGGCAACCTGTACTGCAGGCAGCAGCACTCATTTGCAGTTTTCCAGGGTAAGCAGGCACAGTGGGAAATGTGGAGCTTTACAACTGTGCACAGAGACAGATGCAATTGCAGAAGCATTAGCATAAGACGAATGCATTTGCACCTACAAAGTGAGGCACTTGCAGTGGTAAAAGTATGTCAAAAATTTATGTGCAAAATTGCACAACAATTAGAAGCTAAACCTGCTTTTGAAATTGTCGCCTGGGCCCTACTTCTAAAGGGCCTTTCATCTCTCCTGCCTCTGAATTCAGAAAGCATTCTCTCCACATTTGAGATCATCTGTCTCCCTGTTTAACAGCAGCCTAATTATGATTATTTATTAATATTTTATACAGATGATCAGGCCTTTCCCTTATGCTGTGTGTGAAGATAAGACACTGATTTACAAGCCCTCCCTTTTCCTTCAGCCGGAACAATAGGCCCATCACAAAGCATCAAAATGTTAAGGAATGGTCAAGGAGGAGCTCTACAGTAATATTTTTCCCAAAATAAACTCCAGAAAGGTTTGTTTCTTAAAGAAACACATTCATTACCAATGACGACAAAAGTGATTCATAAGCCATAAAGCCTTGCAAAGGCAAGATCATCCACCACAACTTTTCCATGCGTTGGGTAGCTCCCATTTTTCACCATGGCAGTTTTCTAATGTGGATTTAGGTAATGAAGAAAGTATTTCCTTAGGGGAGAAAACTTATCAAGATGCCGAGCTTTCTTCCCAGTGACCAACTGTGTGTGATGAAAACCAAGGTCTGATGCCAGCAGAGGACAGGAGCTGGACAGGTAGGGAAACCTCGCTGCCTGGCAAGGTCCCAGGCAATTTTACTCACCTCTAGTGTAGTCAATACAATCTTCTCAACTGAAGAAAAATAAGCCTCCCACAAGAACTGTGTCTGCTGTCTAAGTGCTAGGATTTTATCCTGATGGATAGACCTGATTGTAGAAGGAATCTGTAATACAAGACGCAATATAGTCAGGACCTTCAGAAAACAATGCAATCTCATCAAATTAATATGCTGCTGACAAGGTCTCTCCTCTATTTGCAAGCTGCATGGCTTCGGCACTCCTGTCCGACCCACATGCATGCCGCAACAGTTAAAGCCTTGATGTAAAATGAATGAGACACAACCCTTTATAGTCTTTGGTACAGAATATGAGGGGTTTTTAACCTGCTTTCTTTTAGTTTTTGGTTGATTTATGGTAACAAAAGCTCCTTCTCCCCAGTGCGGTGGCATGGCACAGTAAGGAGCTGTTTCATACATCCCTCATGCACAAAGGTTTTCATGGACTAGTATTTTAACAAATGAGTCCTTGCAGGTCTTGAGAGTCCAACAATAATCCCTGCTCTCAGAGCATATTAATGGGATCTGGAATTGCATTTACCACAGCATGGCAACACTAAGTGCCCTAAGGAAAACAGAGCAACATCTTAAGTAAGATTCCAATTTTTGGGAGCCTGTGGATCAAATTGCATTTTACTAATTAGTGTGGGTGGAAAGAATAACGCCTCCCACAGCACCTGTTATTCACAAGGGAAAACACTGCTTCTTTTCCCCCCTTTCCATTAAATCAACACATTAATTCTGGTATAAGTTGCTTTACAAATAAAACCCCAAAACTGTCCTGCTGCAATGCTTTGCCATTAAAATTGTGACTGCCCACTGCTCAGAGGGAAGGGCTTCAATTCTACATCCTTCCCCATCCCCACATCCTTCTTCCACACTGGAGGGAAACTAATGTACATATGTGTCCTTTAACTCAGGACACTGACCAAGGCCTCCAGTACACCTCTTTGACAATGAGAACTGGCATTAACAAGTGAATTTAAGCGGAATTTGCTTCAGTTACAAGGGCTACTCCCAGCACGAGAAAGGCATCTAGAACACACTGCTGATTTATGTTCATTTTATCCAGGAAAGAAGAGTTGTGCTTTTGCACCCACTTTATTTTGTGATTTCAAATTAGGCCACCTTGTTCTCAGACACTCATTTCTCATAAATCTTTTACCTAAGTCATTAGTCGTAAAAGCATCTACCTGGGCTGTGTGTTGCTTTTTGCACACCACAGCTTATTTGGTAGTTTTCTCGCATGCCACCACACGCCGCCCTTTCCTGACCAAGCCACACTTCGCTTATTCCTTAAATATGCTGAGAGGTGACCATTATTTGCTCTCACATGAAACATCCCCTGAAGAAAATCTGAGACTTTCAGAATTTATATCTAACAAATGTCCACAAGAATCAGTAAATTCTTTACTCATAGTATGCACTCTGGACATTGTGTCCAAATGAACTATGGCTCCACAGGGTGCAATGTCTGGTGGGGCAATCTCTACTTTTTCAGTTCTTTGTCTCTTAGACCTTCATTTTAAATACACTGCTAACTAGCACACAGAATTTGAGCTTACGGGAGCTAGCACTACAGCAAGGTGGAACACAAGAAAATGGTCGGAGTTGTCAAAGATGGTACTTCATATTCGTTTGCTATAAGCCCTTTAAGTAAAATAAGGTCTTTAAGTAAAATATTCCCTGAAAAACTAGTATGAAAGATAGAAGCTACACACATGTATTAGAACACGCTTTTCTAACTGATCACGTCACTATTCAAGACATGATATAAATAACTGCATCAAATTTCATCTTTTAGATGAGTGTTCACTCTTTTCATCATTTAAACAGCAAGTTCCAATACGCAGAGGGATAATGGACATTACCTGCACTGGCTTGTCCACAGATGTGTATTAATCACACCCGTGATCATTACCAGCAGCGAACACAAGATCAAAGTCCCTTCACAGTGGTAATATGGCATTTTCTCTATAAACTTCAACATTTCATTGCATTGCGTGCAACCTTGTGTGCGTATGCGTGTGAGTACCAAATAAAATCGATAGTCATTCCCAATGATGTCCTTTGAAAGGGAAGGCTGCCCTGACTGAAGGTTACTGCGAGTAGTTATGATTTTACAGAGAGTAGTATGATTTTTACAGACCACACCATGCTTGTGAGTGCCTGCCCAACACTCTGCCAAGGCTGAAAAAAAGCCTCAGTGCTGCTCTCTTATAACAGCTGGAAAGGAAAATCAGAGCTCCCCTTTTGACTGCATTTGCCTATTAGTTATTAATCTACTTGTCAAGCAAGACAGGTGGGGAAAGTGATGTATTAATACTAATCTGGCAGAATTACACTGGAATTATTAGAACCTTAATAAAAAGTCATTCCAGTAATAAGTATGGGGAAGAGAAAAGCCACCCTGTGCAAATTAATGCAGAGAGGCTGGATAAGCTCTCCCAGCGTTGTGATGCGGGGAATATGCAAATAAAAACATCCACGCGGCTCTCAAACAGGAAATGAAAAACTGTAACATAACAAAAACATTTCCCAGAGCAGACATTCAGGCCCTCTGCCAGCTCTTTAAAACCACTGTTAATAACGGTGCAGTAGCTGTTCAATATGGCAGCAGCTGTGAAGGGAACGAATGGCATGGTACCGGAAAGCATGACGATCAGCAAATTATTGTCATTATTTAAAGACAGAAATCTGTTCAGAAAAGATGTGCTGTCCACAGATGCAAAAATACAACAGCTCTTTTATATCTGCAGCTTGGATCACATTAAGGAGAACAGGCAGCACTTTGCAGGGGCTTGCTAGACCAGCTCTTCACAAATATTTACTTCTTCAGACAAGTAAATAGGCATCTCACCAGACTTTCAACAATACTTTGTTTTTGGGGTGCCAGGACATCTGTACCTTTGTGAGCTTCTCTCCATGGATGACAATAGCTTGCCACCTTGGACATGAGTTGAATTCAATCATAAAAAAAGCCCCTCTTAGTAGCTACTTGGTGGCTTTTTCAGGTATCACAGATCTCAGCTTCATGCTCAGCAATGGCATTTTATCAAATGCTACTAAACTTTCAAGAACATCTCCCAATATCAACTTCTCCACATAGTTCACAGAATGTATTTAGACTAGGAAACCCACTAGGGAAACAGAAGAAAAAGAAAGTGAATTTAAAGCCAAAGTAGATGCTGAAAGTAGCAGGGAATTTCTAACGTCTCAGCATGCTTTTGTTCCATGATCTCAAGGAGACTGACAGTAAGTGACATGAACACTGCTTCAGAAAGCAATGTTAGATGGTCCAGACATCAGAAAAAGGACTGATTCTCCTTCCTGAAAACGTGGTAACTGGCAACTCTTGCCTTAGAAAATACCTGCTTCCCTGAGGAGTCCCTTCAGTGCCTGCCAGCCAGACGCACAGCACTGGTGGGACCCCTGAGGACAAACTACTGAAGGACTAAAGAATCTGCCTTCAAATGTTTTCTCTTTCATCACAGCACTCAGCCCAGGCCAGTTCTGCCTTAAAGAAGCATCCAGGTGCTTCACACCAGAAGAGATTTCATGATCTTAGGAAAAATAAAAGTCTACTGCATTTAAGAACTTGGCCTGGAATGTGGCTGCAGTGACCTTCAGGTCAAGAAATGAATGATGTCATATTAAATGAGTTCATAGCTGGTGCGACACAGACAATCCCTTCATGATAAAAATTCTTTTACAGTCCTGACCTTTTGGATTCATCTTCCCCGTCCATTTAGATGGCAGCAGCAATAATCAACTGATGTGCTGAAGGCCACGGTCTTTCTCTTACCTGTAATAACAATCTCTCATCGCCTATGACGGCAGCTTGGTTCCAATCAATCACTTCCGAGAATGGCAACTCCCATCCGTTGCTGAGCATAACCGGGACGCAGGCAGCCTGCACACACACAGAGGCATCACAGTCATTAGGTGACCAGGGCACGCATTGAGGTCTGCACCAACACCGTGATCTGCACAACCCCAGAAGGAGAGGCACCATGGCAAAGAATACCAGAAGCCAGAAGCCACAGGAGGGCAGCCCAAACGCTTACGGGTTTTCGTACTTACTCATATTCACTGAAAGGTGGGATTTGCATGGAGAGTGGAATTTGAAATGTGGTGCTTACACTGCCAGATGAGGGCACAACTGTTATAATAACGCAGATGTAACACTAGGGGAGACTCAATACGACATGATGGCCTCCCTTGCTGCTTTGTAAACCTTTCAGCAGGGACCTAACTCCCCTATTCTTATAGCACGCTGCAAGACAACCCTACAGAAAATATAAACCATATTTAATTCCAGGGTACTTTTCCACAAAGGAGGAGTGAATTCCCTATTCTGTTTGATATCAACTCTCCAAACAGAGGCAGTTGCACAAACACAACTCATCTGCCATCACCTGTCTACAAAAATAGGAATGGCTTTCTGTCTCAAAACAAACACAAAGCACACACATTTAGTATCTATTTCATACCAGTATGATCTGTCTAAATTATTTAATCTTTTCTGAGTTGCACAAGTTCCTCCGCACTGACGGCACGTTTGGATTATTCAGTAAATAAGGCAGCAATTCCATAAACAAATGATCGCCACCACATTCTGGTCAGCTGGATCTCAATACAAGATCCAAACCACAAGCCTCCTGTTGTGATGCAAGATCCCATTATCAGAGGATCTGCATCAAGCCCATGTTCTAGTTCAGTTCCTTTGGGATCAAGTCAACCTTATGTGCTCTGAATTAGGTAAAGAGTAGGGTTCAGATCTTGATATAGCATCCAAAAGATGGTATAAAGGGGAACTTTTTAGACTGCTGTCCCTTCCTTGGTCACATATATTTGACACAGGACTTTAGACTGGTCAAGTCTCTGCACTGCAACAATGGGTTGTAAAGAACTGTGATCTTCTGCAAAGGAATGACATTTGTGCATGAAAAAAGCCAACCAGAAAACACTTAGCAATGTGTTTTCATGTTTAAAACAATCCATTAATGTGGATTATGTCTTTCATAATTATGTCTTTCATTCCACTTAATGTGGATTATGCCTTGGAGCCAGATAGATACTGGGAGTTCATCATAATCAGTGAATACTGTTGCCAGCCTTGACAGGAAAATCCTCAGTGCCTGCATTTTATCATCATCGACCTGGAGCATCCAAGTTCTGTACAGTGAGGTGGATTCCCTGCCTTCTTTTCCTCAGATAATGTATCTAACAGAAGCTGCATGACTTGTGTCTCAGATGAGAGAAGAAATGAGCAGTGCTCTTCTAGCGGATCTGAAGTCACTTGTCATTCCAAATAAGCCAGTCTCACTTCTTCCTCTGAAAAAGCTGGTGAAGGAACAGCACTTTGCAGGCTATTAATCTTCTGAGCAGGAGCAAAGAGGTAAGTGACAGTGCAGAACTTGGATCTCAAATGTGACAGTAACTGTAGGGTTCAGTGGTTATCCTAAGTGTTCAGCACATTTGGGATGCTCTAGGATACCCAAGAAACCCATCAAAGGCTGGCATACATGACACAGGATCTACTGAGATCTTCTGGAGAAGCACCAGAAAGCCAGAAAGCCATTTGGCTCCTAAAATGACATTATATTCCTACACTCAGGTACCTGAATCCTGGTCTGCACTGTGGTAAACAGTATTCTTTAGTAGTACCTGGGACATTTTGAGGTTGATGAAGAAAAGTGATGTGATGCTATTCAGTAACAGCTTTATTGCCAATGCTGGGACACTCCGAGATTGTAAAAACACACCCAGAGGCAGGACTCTGTAAGGTGTCCTCATTTGCCATCTCACTGACACCAAGAACCCACTCAGGCTTCCCTCCACGCAAGTTCCCATGGAAATCCACGTCAGTCCTAGAGGGGAGCTGCAGCATCTCCCAAGATATCCCTGAACTGATGCTTGCTAGTAAAAAAGGGTCAGGCGGGCTGCAGCTGGAGTAGGTCAGTGTCAGGCTCCATCACTCAGTGTCATGCTGCCACAGTGACTTAGGAGCCCCTTTGCATTGTCCTTTGCTCCTGGCCAACAGCGAAACAGGGAGACCATTAACCAACAGGTTTAAAAGGTGAAGGGGATTCAGGTGCTGTCCCAGACACACTGTGAGCTCCGTGAGACCAGCCTATATCCACCTTCATGTGAAGCTTCCATCTGGGGTATTACAACTTCCAGGATACCTTCTGCATGTGCAGTGGGCACCATCTCAAGACAGGCAATGCATAAGCAGCTCTGTTTGGGCTAAGTGAAAACAAAACCCTACTTTTACTGCTCTGGGGCTTGTAAAGGCCACTGTCTTCCATGGGAAGTCTCATAGCTTGATACTGTCCTAAACTGGACCAACCTCGAAGCCTCACCACATCCTGGAAAACCCTTTTTCCTGGAGGTAACCCAATTCAACCTTCAGATGAGCTCAGTGCTGGGCCCCTCCTGGGAAGAAGCTGCCAATTGCTCCAGAAGTATGACTAGAGGCTTTTGCAAAGTGGATTATTGCCCACTAGGGAAATGAAACACACTTCCCTGCTCCCCACCTCCTTGCTTTTGCATGCTGAATTGCAGCCAGTGTAGCCAATGCTTTAAACTGCAGCTCTTACCTGCAAGGCTTCCAGAAACCTGAAAGAGCCAAGCCTGCGGCCACGGGGAACCAGACAGAAAGTGGCATTGTGCAGCATTTCACGGTAATCATACCTAACAAGAACAGGGGAGAAAACAGAAAATTCAATTAGCATAAGTCCTGGAGTCACTGGGCATGAAAACGCGAACAGCTGTTGAGACCCATCTGGATAACATCATCCCCGACCAAGACCGCTCACCACCAGGTTAACTCCCTCTGTGCACGCGTGTCAGTCACCTCCCTGGCTCCTTTTTGCTCGCCCACAGGAGCAACCACCATGGGAGAGAGCTGGGGAGAGTGCTGATGGAACTGAGGATGAATAAAATCCTTTTGCCACTGCAGTAATCAGCCATTTCTATACAAATAGGCGTGCATGAGCTCTAACAACAAACTTTATCATATGCAATCAGTGAAGGAACAGCAGTCAGGTGAAGTTCCCAATGACTGAAAAAGGGAAATATAATCCCATTTTCAAGAAGGGGAAAATGGATGAGCTGGGGAACAACAGAGCAGTCAGCCTCACCTCTGTGCCTGGCAAAATCTTGGAGCAGAT
>JANRGW010031216.1:0-35229 GCA_024733675.1 Psilopsiagon aymara
CCCTAAAGGCCCCCTTCAGATACTGGAAGGCTGCTATGAGGTCTCCACGCAGCCTTCTCTTCTCCAGGCTGAACAGCTCCAAGTTTCTCATCCTATCTTCCTATGGAAGGTGCTCCAGTCCCCTGATCATCCTCGTGACCCTCCTCTGGACTTGTTCCAACAGTTCCACGTCCTTTTTATGTTGAGGACGCCAGAACTGCATACAGTGCTCCAAGTGAGGTCTCACGAGAGCAGAGCAGAGGGGCAGGATCACCTCCCTCGACCTGCTGGTCACACACCTTTTGATGCAGCCCAGGATACGGTTGGCTTTCTGAGCTGCAAGCGCACAGGGCAGCCAGCTCATATTCATTTTCTCATCGACCAACACCCCCAAGTCCTTCTCCGCAGGGCTGCTCTGACCAAACCTGGACACGGAATTCCAGGGGTGGATAAACCAGGTTGTTCTGCAGTACATCAAGAACTTCTCACCACTGTCTAACCACTGGTGATCTTGTGTGTTTCTAAGTGTTGGTTTTTACAGCCTATCACGTAATACGTTTCTTCCTTCAGAATAAAAATAACTCAAATATCCCTAATCTTTTTAGCATGGAATTTTTAGATTTTAATGGCCTTGTTTTAATTTGCACATTTTCTTGTTAATAATGAAATCAGTTTAACGAGAGTTAAACCAAAAAGCCTGTAATGGTAATTCAAAACATAAAACTCTAGTGCATTTCTGTAAGAATTCCCTGTTAATATTCTTAAGGCTTTTTAATGGACACTTTAAGTAGGCATTGGTATTAGCAGAAACATCACACAAATTAAAATTAGGCTCTTGGTGACTATTTTAGAATGAATATTCACAGACTTTTCGGCATGAAATTCAATCTAGTTACATTTGATGCTGCTGCTATGTTTTAAGGAAGTATACTGAAGAAAAGATAGTTGCCTGTGAACTTATTGCTGATAGTTAAATTAATTTATTGCAACTCATTGAATGTAACAATCAGATTTTATATAGCATAGCCCAGGAGCCTGTGTCAGGCTTTAAATCGATGGAGATGGAGCCTGAGCCAGTAGTTAAATGATGGAATTAGGGATGAGGATTTTCAGCTCTGGCTGGGGTTCTCATTTCAGTTGGATAGATTATAAACCCGCCATGCTTGCTCTGCTTGTCATGATGCTCAAGAATGGGAAATCTGCATTTCAGGGTGAGTGGGAAGTTGTGTTCTTCCTTCACAAATCCTTGCTGGTCTGTGCTGAATTCTTTCTCTATTCTCCTTTCCTTCTTCTAAGTATACAGAGCTAAACTCAGCGTTATAAAATCCAGATTACCGTCCCCAAGTAGGATGGCAATGAAACAGGCACTTAAATTTAAACACATACCAATCCCCTGCAAGTCCACGGGACTGAAGCATATGGTAAAAATTAAGCAAAAGGTAAATCCTGAAGGGATAGCTTTAGGAGCACACTTTTGAGCTGAGCTGATGAAGTGATAAGGAAACATCCCTACCTACCCTAAGAAGATGCTTCTGTGACCCACTTTGTGTTGCTATCATTGTGGGACAGTCAGATTCAAAATCTGCCCTAGTTTTTCTGGTTTATTTTTAAAATAGCACCTTGCGCCTGCCTCCAGGTTCCTGGAATCAGACAGCGCTTCCCATGATCTATCTTGGAGCTCCTAAAACAAAAAGCAGAGTGTCATCTTCTTGCTGATGAACACCACAAGGACCTGTCATTCCCCTGATGTAGTACAGCGTGAGAATGGTCTCGCTTCAAAATCCATCACTGGGCAATGACATTTGAGTTATATAGTGCCAGGATGGCAAGTATTTGAGCCATTCACAAATGGAGACAAGACAGGGTCAAAGCACACAGTTAGTTTTCACGTGGGCAGCTGGACTGTCTGAAGTGATAAAAATTGGGTTAAAGTCTTTGTCATTTAGAGGGCAATGATAAAGTGGTGCTGGATTCAAGCACTTCGGTGGTCTGGGTTCCTAATTCCCATTCGTGAAAGTCACCATCAGATGTTGGTGGCTGAGGACAGCACAGGATGTGTGCACAACCCAAGGGTGCTGTAACACAAGTCTGCTGGAGGATCAAACCCAAGATGAAGGCAGTTGAGTTCCTGTGCAAGTCCCATTGTCTGTGTTACCTACTGTTGCACTCAGGAGCCTGCTGCTTGCACCACTCCCTTGCCTGTGCATGAGGAATGTGCTGCCTGTGCTACACATTCCCAATATTATTCAAAACCAAATGGTGAATGTACTTGCTCCGTAAGGCCTTAGCTTCAAAAATGCTGTATCCTCTGGCTCCCCCACTGCTGTGAGCGAACTCGCTGGTGCCAATAACACTGCCTGTAACAGCAGCAGTGCTTAAATATTTGCAGGCTCACTGAATTGACATGCTTTGCCAAAACTATCTGGACTCCATGAAAAACTCGTGGAATAAACATGCAAATGCAGGGCCAGCTTTTCAGCTAGGAAGAGTTAGTGTGGCTCTGTGGCAGCTAAATTGAGGATCTGCTCCTCCTTGGTGTCTGCGTTAGATATGCAAGGAAAAGGAACAATGCCAGCAACTGTGTACACAATGCCGTGATGAATTGGCGCGTCTTCTGATTTATTGTTTTGATTTTACTGTTTGCTGCTGCTGGGAAATTATGCAAATTCTTCTTGTACAGGAAAGGAATACTGATAATTAAGAAATGTGCAGCTTGGATTTAAGATAATCTCATAAATCCACACTAGTGTCCTCACAGAGCAGCACATTAATAGCTCTGGTAACTGCTGTCTGACAACCAGGACTTCTCAGCCCTCCAAGAGGTCACTTGGCACAATTCTCACTGAACACTGTAAGTGGGAATGAGGTGCTTGCATAAGGAGAGCAGGCGAGCAGAAAAAGAGGGCAGGACTACAAGGCAGAAGGACCTTTGAGGCAAAGTTCTGCAGGTGTAGTTAAACAGCTTTGTCCATTTAGGGGAAGAGAAAGAGGAGGTTAAGCACCTTTGATAATGTGCCAGCTCAGAGCAGAGATGTCACTTTGTTGTCTTAGGGGGAGACAGGCACTGACTGGCAATAATGGCAAACAAACCTTCTCTGCATGTAACCTCCTTAAAGGCCAGAAAAGATCACAGCCTTTAGAGATTAGGCCATTTCTAGCTGTGGCTCAGGCCTACTGTGATAAATTACAATCTTTTCTGGACGTTTTTGGTTATGCAGTGAAGGTGTCTGTGTCCTGGGGGTGCGAGACAGAGAACTTGGCCGTAATTTAGGCCATCTTCAACTCTTGTGCAAGTGATGCACAGATCTGCTTTAGAGGGGCAAGTGTCAGCCCAGATAGAGAGTATCACTAGGAGAAAAATGCTTCCCAGTCCAGAGAGCTCCTCAGCTGGACTTCTTGCTGCAGTATCCCACACGTGTGCAAAGAGCCTTTCCCACACTGGGTGTTAAATTGAGCTTGTGGTCCATAGGGAGCCACGGGCAGTATGGGCCTCAACTTTAAAATGAGTTGATTGAGTCTCGAAGCTGTTACTGTGATTTCCAGGTATTGCATTTCCAGGTATTGCAATTCTATACAAGGGGGGGGGGGGGGGGCCAAAATCATAAATCATTTGTTATGTGGAGTAAAAGAAAGGAGTTTTATTGATCAGGCTTCAGGACCAGCATTTTGAGGGCTTATGACTGAGGGTGGGTGGCCAGTGAAATCCTCCTCCATGCACTGTGCTGCCAGAAGAGCCCAGCCATGCTAGTCTGCAGATCTTTTGAAAACCCAGCTGTTAATGCCAGTTGAAAATCCAGCCCTAGTTATGGAAATGGAGTAGGTCATAGCTTAGGCCTGGATATAATGAGCACAAGGATAAGAAGGGTAGATTATTTTCAACTACGGCAGACAGCCTTATCTGCATAGTCTCTGTACAATTAAAATCTGCAAGAATCTCAATCAGGGAGTCACATTAGAAGAATGAATATTAACCTGGGAGCCTCCACAAAAAAACTTTACCTTGACTTTCTGCTATGTATGTATGTATTTGACTTGATACAGTACTGTCAGTGAGCAATTTAATTCTCTTCTGGGCATAATTGTCAACGTGGTTTCCAGAAGGGACACATGCCGCAGGATTTATTTTATTCCATTTAAGTAACTATGACCAGTTGTCATAAATTGAGGAGCTGAAATTGCCCGTTCCCTAAGGCTCTCTAACAAATGAGATCAGAAGTCCAATGAATACATGTCTTGCAAAGCTTTTCAGTTCAATTACATATACCCATGTGCAACTGGTAACACCACACTCAGTTCAAATGGTATCTTTGCAGGTGTGAAAGACTGCAAATTGAAGTCTACTTCACATCAGTATCCAACATGTTACTGGAAAGATTAAAAGGAATATTTTCAAGGGACAAAGGATGAACAATTAATGAGCCCTGGAGTGACTCTGAAACAGGTAGCAAAGAAAAACAACTGTAAAAGGAGAAACCATCAGAAGTGAGCAGTTTGGTGCCAAGTTTCAGAGGAGATTAGTGGAGAGTTTCAGTAGATCCATTAGTGTTTGCAAAGTACTTGTGGAGTGGATCAATGAGCATCATAGAAACTCCCAGGAGGAAGTGAATTAAAAGCTTTTGCTTTTTTTACAGTGGGAAGCAAATAAATCAGAGCTCACACACTGGCTGATGAGACTAAGGCAAGGCATTGTATGGTCATCTGCTCAAGTGAGTGCTGTCTGTCCCTCCCTGAATTAGGGCAAGGTCAGTTGGAAAAATATGTGGCCATGATAAAATGTGATAACAGCCAGCAGAGGACAAATCCGTGTTTTCTAAGTGACTTTAAGTCCATCTAGTTTGAGCTTTGGGTTTTTGATTTTAGATTCTGAGCATTTGGTGGGGGATGGCTATTTGTACATGGGCAATAAGCTCTGGAACTTGGTTTTAGTGGGAGCAATAAGAAGGTACTAAAATCCTGAGAGCCACCTTAAAAAGGCAGCGCCAGATCTCCAAATGGTTACGCCAGCACAGCACCACTGAAGCTTCCCAAGTGCTATTGATTTACACCAGTTGAACATCTGGCCCATATGCTTTGTATTATTAAATACTTCTGTGATTATTATGTGAACAATTAAGATTCATGGAAATGAAAAAGCAGGCTATGAATTGTGCCTTCACTGCAATGCAGGAGGAGGAGTTGCTCAGGGAATGTGCTGCCTTTTACTGTAGCTCTGCAGTTTGTCTCTGTTTTTCTAGAAGCCAGAAAGTGAATGGGACCTCAGGAGATTTTTCCAGGCCATCTTTCTGCAGGGAAGGGTCAGCTTCAGCCCTGTCATATTTCATAGAATCCCAGACTGGTTTCGTTTGGAGAGGACTTTAAAACTCATCCAGTTCCAGCCCCACGCCACAGGCAGGGACACCTTTCATTACACCAGATTGCTCCAAGCCCCATCCAGCCTGGCCTTGAGCACATATTTGCTCAATATGTTCTTAAAACTCCAACATGTGGGACCCCACAGCATATTTCAGCACTCAAGTACTGGTGCTGGAGTACTGCAATAATCTTTTCCCCTATCCAACCTACCTCTCTCCCTGGCTGCTCCTGAGCTCTCCAACCTCTTGTCCTGTCCACCACTGCCATAGAGAAGGGCACAGTCCATTCCCTTGGCTAGCAGCCCTTCTTTGTACGCAAAGCTTGTTATTTTGTTTGTCTCTTCTGTAAAATGTAATGTTGTAATGTTCAGTCTGGTCAATCATGTTGGAATTCAATGCTGAGAAAGTCCAGACAAGCCCAAGTAAATGTTAACACTACAAATTCTTTATTATTGTTTTTTCTTTAGGCCTGATTCCCTTTCATAGTTTCCTGCTGAAGTACAGAAGTACATCCAGCTATAAGAGAAAAAGATCCATCTTTCAGCATCAGGAGATTAAAGGGATAGAGTGAGATAACATTTTGCAAACCTGAAACGATTTGAAAATCCCTTTCCTGCTATTTCTGGAAAAAAGTCAATGGCAGGGCAAGATTATCTTCATTAATAGTGTGAGAATGAGTGTTGGCTGCAAGTTTTGTTTAACCTGAAAAGCAGCATTCAGCAGCTGCGTTTCCACAGCTAAAATAATATCCAGAGAATCCAAAACTCTTTGCCACACAGAAAACCATCCTCTGGTTGTATGTAATGGAGCTCAGCAGTGTACTGTGCGGGAGAGAAGGGTAACCTTTGAATGTCTCCTCAATCCCCTGGGACTGAAGCATTGCTGATTAACAGATGCTTGGTGACTTGAAGTTCCCAAAGTTAAAGCTTTGCCTGCATTGCACAAGTCACTGGTTTTATTGAGGGCTTGGGAGAGACTTTTTTGGCTTTTATCCCACTTCTCAGTCGTGGCATGATGTGACTGCTCTAAAGTGAACGCGACTGTTCTTCCAAGACAAAGCGGAAGCAGCATTGTGGGAACTGCTCTGCAGAGCCTGACCCGCCGCATCCTGCCACTGATGGGGACCATGGGCACCTTCTTCAGGAGGTGTTTTGGAGGCTCACCTCAGCAGCAGGCAGCGTGAGTTGACATGCCCTTTGAAAACACCTCACTCCCTGTAGATATTCTGCATGTCTGGAGAGGAGGGCTGTAGGTTGGAGTCTTGTTTTTACTGTTTGCATCCAGGCTTCACTTTCTGCACAGAGCTATGGAGAAGCTACTGCAAACCCTGCCTCCTCTGCAGCCTCATGTCAAATGAGGCAAGAAGGGCATTGCCTTTGAAATAAGAGGTCTCTCTATGTTCGAAAAGCAGCCTGGCCAAGCAGCTGCAGTGTAGCACCATGGTGCTAAGCTGACTGTAGCCTAAACTGACTGCAGCCAGGTCTGTGTTGCCCACCCACCAGACACTATTCTTCAGTTCCCTGACCAGTATAAAGCCTCGTCAGGGCATGGACTCAGTGCAAACATCAGTTGCTTCGTCTTCACTGAAATTTCAAATAGTATTGGCTCAAGTGGAAAACATACATTTCTGTGCTGAAGACAAGGGTGCAGATAGCTCAACCACAGCAATGTGGTTCAGTGGTAAAGAACCCCGAAACTGCTGGGGTCACCCTTCACAAAGATTGAGACCTTCATGTGAGGCCATACAAGGTTTCTTTTTCCCATTGACTTTTATGCTTTTGGATTAGGCAAGTCCTTCTGGAGGACTGTCATTTATATGTCTTGAAGTCAGGCAGCTGTTATCTATTCTCCTCCTGAACACATCCAACACTTGGTCAGTCACTGCAGCTCTGCCACAGGAGCTGCATGGAGGGACGAGGCTGTGTGCAGGAAGAAGGTCTAATTAACAAAATCTATACTCCAAGAGTTTGCTATTTTCAGGGCACTTCTCCACCTGCCAAGCTATGCTGGTGTTAGCGCACAGCGAGAGGAGTTTTAGAACAAGTTCTGGCAAAAACCCAGCCCCTGTCCTTGAACAAAATGCTGCCAGCTCCCGAAAGACTTGTGTGACAGACTGAGCCCTGTAGCTGTCAGTTCTTCCTGCCCTTTGAGGGTCTGCTTATTACTTTTGAATACCTCTTAGGTGGTTCTAGCAAAGTATTGCCTGTATAAGGAAGGAATAAGGGTCTTACCGCAGCTGCCTTTAATTCTTTATGTAAATAGGATAACTTTGACTTCTGTTGTTCTAATGATAATAATCTGTATTTGATTTAAATTTTGTAGAGTATAAGAGGTACATCTTTGAAGAAAGTTGTGTTGTCAGTCTACCCCAGCAAGGTGAACAGATGGAGGTTGTTGCCTTTCCAAAGCCCTGTGATGAGGCAGCAGAGAGGTGAAAGTGTTCAAAATTAACCAGAGGCAGAGCTAGGGCAGACACACAGCCTTCCCTTTCTTTCCCTTTCCTTTTCTAATACCTTTTTCCCTTTTCCCCTTTCCCCTTTCTCCTTCCCTTCCCTTTTTCATCACTCACACTCAAATCGGTGACATTTCATATGTGAAGAGCAAATAAACACAGGAGAATTATTTGGAGATGGAAGTTCAGAGATGTGTGGAGAAGGAAGGATTTGGTGAGTGAAAGTTTTGTGACAAGACTCACTGGCTGGGATTGCTTGACAGAATTATACTTCATTACTGATGCTTCACAGCCTTGATTTTCATATTTATTTGTGACTCTTCTCTTTTAAACCATGGGCTTTTTTGACACGAGAGTCATGCTGTGTAAAGCACTATTGATTAGAGTTTCTAATTTCATGCCAGTACAGCATGACCATTGGGGAATGAAATGTGTTTTACTTTCTCCACTGCGGCTGTGCCAGCAGTGCCTGGGGCGCAGCCATCACACAGCCTGTCAGCAGCTGTTGGAGCCAAAAGGCGAGTTTGCCCAGGGTCTAAGCCTCAGTGCAGTCTGTTGATCCTAGAATTAGAACAGATCAGAGGCAAAGAGTATTTTGAGGCCAGAGGTTTCCAGAACGATGGCTGTCTTGTGGACTTCCCATTTTTCACTCAGACCTGCAAAAGGCCATTTGTTTTCCCTGCCTTCCAGAGGAATGGTTGCCGTTTGCAGTAATACCTGCTGTCCTTCCACCATGTCTGGTTTGATGCTCAAAAAAGTGAAAGAAGTCACTAAAGGCATAGGAGAGTCCCAGATGGCATCTGCTGTGGTCATCTAATGTACATAACCCCCGTTATATACAAGCTGCAAGAATGAACTGATTGCAAACCTGAGAAAGACCTGTCCTAGCCTTATTACTGTTATTTCCTCTCACATGCTGGATTTGGGCTCTTCTGGAGTTTCTCAAGGACAGGGTTCATGGTGAGACAGGGGAGTTGGTGCATTAATAACATTTCACCCCGTAGGGGCTGCCTGGGGGAAGCTTCCCTTTTCCTTCAAGTATCCCCCAGACCCATTGGGTTCTTTGATCTGTCCCATACCAATCTCTAAGAGGATTCCTTTAACCTCTTTCCAAAAAATCACCACCTTTTTTCCCCCCTGTGTCACAAAGGCTTGTGCTATCCTGAGGTAAAGACACCAGGAAGATAAAGGCAGCCTAAGTCTGCAGCTGAGCTTGTCTCTAATGAGTTTCCCTTGCGGTATAACTAACATGGCTTGTCTCACACTCCGGTTTTACCGCTTAACAGTAGATATGCACTCACTGTCCTGAACTAATGAAGCTTTCCAGCAGTGAAGACTGGCTCTAGCAGAGCAGCTATAGACATGTGAACCCTTTGCAAATAGCCAGATGAGAGACGAGTGAATGCTTGAAATCTGACAAAGCGGAACCAGCCGAGAAAGTTCTCTGACTTCTGCTTTATTCCAGGAGCTCCTGACACCCACTGGCAGGTGATGAATTAGTGCTGCGCAGCTGGAGCTACTCAAGGGCTGCAGATGCAAATCCCAGAGCTGCTCCTACATGTACTTGAGCACTGGAGGTAACGTGGCCAGTTTGGGGCTTCCCCTTCAAAAAGGTGTCAGTGAACTTCGGTGAAGCTGAGAAAAACTGGTTTTTTTTGAGAAGGGTGTAAGGGTGGTGAGGCACTGGAATGGGTTGCCCAGGGAAGTTGTGAATGCTCCATCCCTGGCAGTGGTCAAGGCCAGATTGGACGGAGCCTTGGGTGGCATGGTTTAGTGCGAGGTGTCCCTGCCCATGGCAGGGGGTTGGAACTGGATGATCTTAAGGTCCTTTCCAACCCTGACTATTCTATGATTCTGTGATTCCAAGGCAAAGTGGGCATCTTGTTGCTGTCTATGGCACTTCACAGAGGGTGTGCAGAAGGCAGAGCCAGACTGTCCTTTGAGATACATAATGACAGGACAAGAGGCAACAGGCACAAATTGCAGCATGGGGAATTCTGATTAGATATATTGTAAAAAAGTGCCTACCCTGAGGTTGGTCAGATGCCAGGTAAGGGGCCCAGAGAGGCTGTTGGATCTCCAGTCTTGGATGGTCAAAACACAGCTGGACAAGGCAGCCCAGTACGTTGGGCTTGCTTAGTCTAGAGATCATAGTTTAAGTGTGGCTGGTGTGACCAGTGTGTGACACTGGGCCTCACACTGCTGATTTCAATCTGTAGTGATGCATTAGTCCAGTCCTAGCTAAATCTGCCAGGTCAGTCCACTTACTTCCAGATATCATTGATCTCCTTCAGTGTTGCAGGATGCATCTTGCTGGCACTGGCAGTTACAAGTGCAGCCCTTCAAATGGGAATCAGGAGTGGGACATGAGGTATGGTGCTCTACCAAAAAGCTTTTCCCAAAGCCAGCAGGAAAGGAGAAACCACTGCCACCCTCTGTGAAGCACCTGCTTCCAACGGCAGCTCCACCCTGGAAAACAGGTTGGTGATGTCTCTTGATTTCCCTATGGGTTGTGGTGAGACATTTTGGCCGGGTGATTAGCCAGCACTCCTCCAGGCACAGAGCATGGCAGTGGGGAATGGGTGTCAGGCAGCCAGGCTGGGTGGTTTTCTGTAGTGCCATGCTAGTGTTTTAATTCTAGAACCAAAACACTGTAGTGCCAGTGTTTTGGTTCTAGAAGGTGCCCCAGCTGGCACCTTTAAAATCATGTCTCCAAACAAGGGTCTGTCTCTCTCTCCTGTGCAGCTTTGGCTTTGCCCATCACCTGCACACATCAGATTAGCACTGCTAGAGATAACAGTGAGATATGCCATCACTCATGGTCCATCTCCTGCCACTGCCTGGTGCCAGGCTTCCTCTCCAGCAACCTGCACCGCAGCCAGGAAATGCTGGGAGGGGAGTGCTTGGCCTTTCCCCAGCGCTCAGTTTTCAGTGTAACATAATCCCAGTGAACTCCACACCTACCTGCTGCCTGCAGCGTCCTGTGGGCTTTTGCCAGCTTGCTGTCATTTATATACATTTCTAAATATCACAGAAGTATTGCTGGGAGAGGGAAATGTGGAATGAATGACACGGACCTGCAAGCAGCAAAAGGAAAAAGGTAGTTCAGAGTTTGATTGTAGTAACTGTGCCAATACCCCCCGAGGAATGAAGCCCCCTGCAGGAACTGTGCCTTTTCCAGGAGATGAAATGAACTTCTTCAGGTTTAGCCCTAAGTAAATGGTGGTCCAGCTCATAAAACATCCTGAAGTGCAGAACTGTTTGCAGACTTTATTTGTCTTGAACCTTGCGCTTTGTGAGATCATAGGCAATTTTATTACCCAGCTTTGTGCAATGTCATTCCAGAAGTGATCACAAATGCCATGTGAATGTTTACCATAATGAGGAAATATGCTACAGCCCGAAAGGGTGGTAGCATTTAATATAGTTCTTGAGCATCTGAGAGCCAATCCAAAGGATGGGCCCCTCCTTGATTCTTTTTGCTCTGATTTCTACCTTCTTCTTAGCTAGAGCTGAATGAGGGAGCATACCCAAAAACTCTGGTGCTCCCTGATTCCCTGTCCCTGCAAGCTGGATCATAGAATCCCCTAGGTTGGAAAAGACCTCTAAGATCATCAAATTAGACCTTTACATCAGGACTGCCAAGTCCAGCACTAAACCATGTCACTGGTGCTGCAGGATGCTCCCTGCAGGTGGGCACAGCGCAAAGCCAAAGGGGCAGGACTGAGCTTTCCCTCCCTGGTAAGGAGTATTGGTTCTGGGGAGCAGTTCCCCACCATGAATTAGGGCCACAGCTGCACAGTGGAGGAGGGAGCAGCAGTGGTGCACAGCCAGCTTGGACTGCAGGTAAAATGGAGCTTGGTCAGATTCCAGTATTGGAATTTACCCTTTTATTTTCCAAGGAAGATACAAGCAATTTGTCTTTAGGATGCTATAAAGGCGTCTGCAAGAATATCATATACTCTGCTAATGCTACAGAGAACCTCTTAAAAACTTAATTGACTGTGTCACCAAATGAGAAGAGAGGAGTCCCTGGAAGGATCCTGCCTTTTGAGAACACACAGTCAGCTCTAAATACTTTCAAATGGTACATGCTTCTTTACTCCTGCTGACAATAAGAGTAATTGCTGAGCACAGGATAAAGGAGATTGTCTGAAACACTTCAGCACTATTTTCTTGTTCTGTGCTTTTTTGACAGTGCAGAAAGACAGCACTATTCTTGCGCTGTGACCAAACAAAAGGAGAGGTATTCTTATGCCAAGAGGCAGGCCAGACATGAAGATCTCAGTAACAAAGTGTCATTTTCAGTTTGAGAACATTTCAGCTTCCATCCCCAGCTCTCTTTGCCCCTTTCCTCAACAGCTATTCACAATCCTCAGACATTTCAGGGATAGTTAAAAGGCAGGTAAACAAAGCCAAACAATCACAATTAAAGCTGTATTTTGGTGTTGGCACAGGGCAGTAGGACCCGAGAGTCCTGGCAGCACCAGGGCTGCATGGTCCTTGCACTACATCCAGGCACAGTGAGGCAGGGTACAGACCCTGGGTGGAAGGACCAGTACTGGGCTGAGTGATGTGTGTGAAGCCCCAGAGCAACTGGGGCACTGAAAACCAGGTCTCACTGTCACCAGAACAAACAGCGTTTCTAAAGGAGAAAAAGCGTTTTAAAACCATGCTTTAGAAGAAAATGGGCTTCATCAACCACAGCACACATAGAAGAGAGGTCCTTGAGAAACTGTTGCTGGAGCCACAGTAGTTTTGGCTGAGCGATGCCTTTCGGTTTTGGCATCCTGCATACATGATACATGCAGCCTGGGTTTCTGCTACAAGTCTGCTGCCCACAAGGATGACAGATAGGGATGCTTCCTCCCATCATTTACTCACTGCACTGACTCACCAACACCCCTATTAATTCTGGGGAACAGGAGACCTTGAGCATTTCAGTTCGCTCACTCACCCATTGCTTTCATTTTGGCCATCATGCCTAGCAAAGAGGATTCTGGTCAGAACTAATGTAGGTGTCTGCTGTCATTGACCATTCAATGACCATTGTCATCGTCCATTCTATGTTGGACAGAGCCTTGGGTGATATGGTTTAGTGGGAGGTGTCCCTGCCCATGGCAGGGGCGTTGGAACTGGATGATCTTAAGGTCCTTTCCAACCCTGACTATTCTATGATTCTGTGATTGAGGACATGTTTTGCTCTCTTCATTTTCCTGTGAGACCCATGATGCAGCAGAGTATGTTGCAAAGCAATATCCAATGTAACGTGATGTGACATCTGAAACCTCAAAGGAAACACCAGCTTATGCTGACTGTACTGTTGATATGCTTCCTTTGCACCTGCTCTGAAAGCAGGAAAAAACCTGGTGTGATTTATAGCTATAGCAATATTTTCTTTTAAATTTAAGTATTCACTGGGGTTTTTTTTTGTGGGCAAGCAGATACGCAAAGCACAGCAGATGTCTCAGCCTTCAAGAGACAAGAGAACATTTCTCCTTGGTCCTTAGATGAAATGGACTGGGCTTTGCTCCAGAAAACGGGAACAATTAATCCATCACTGAACATGAACTTAAACGAGCTAATATTGGGTATTTTAGTTCTGATGTATGTGCTAAATGAAGTGATCATTCAGGGCATAAAAGTAATGGCTTTGGGAAGATGTAAAATGCAGTGGCTGAGGCACATGGGGCTGAAGTGGCACCCAGCTGAGGGGGAACCAGCATAGCTATTGCTGCTGTGCCAGAGCAGCAGCGTGACAAGGGCACCAGGCTGAGCCGCATGAGGCTATGCTGAGTATCCTCTGAGCACAGGAGGAGTAGATGCTGCTTAGCTGAGACAGTCTGCAAAGCAGTTTCAGTGAGGCCCGCAGCTTCAGTGGCTTTGTGCTGAAGATGCCTCTGCATTGCCCTTTACATGCCAGGATGAATCCATCCTCACAGTAGCTGCCATCCTTATTGCTCTACTCTGCAAGTACCACTAACCACAATTACACCCTTAAGCAAGAGACAGCAGCTGATATTTTATCATTGGGATTTTTTTTGCTGTAACTTTTGTACCCACCTGGAGTGAGCAAACCATTACAAGTTTCATCCAATTACCTTATGTGCAGTTGGACGCAATCTCTTTTCAGTGGGAGCAAGGGGCAGTCCGTTATCAGCTCAAGGCACCGTCATTCATTAAGACATCATTTGCCTCTCACCAGCAGAGCCAAAGCAGCAAATCTATAGGATGTCATAATAAGGTGTGTTAATGAAAGATAGGCAGAACAGGATTAACAAAAGGGTCCTCTCCACATTATACCTTCCTCTTACTACTTTCTCAGTCCCCATCTTTTATGATCTCCTGAGGGAACGTTTCAAAGGGGTGAGTGGAAGTGAGGCCCACAAATCCAATTAATTGCTGACGTGGTTTGTGCCTGGAATCACCATGTACCACCTAGAAAAAAAGGAAGCCTGGGTGCAGCAGGATATAAAAAGGAAAATACTGGGTATAGAGTCCTGTAAATAAGCTTCTCATGCATCCCTGCCTGTTGTTCTTGCCCTAGGCTAGGAAAATCTTTGATAGCTAGTTCAGCTCCTTTGCTCTTGTGGTCTTGTTCATTGCATAAAAGCACCTCTGCCCTTCTTAACCAGTCCGGTTAAGATCTTATGTTTGCTGGAATTACTTGGTTGATGTGCTGGAGGCTAAGTGGGAGAAAGAGCCCACTTCTTCCTCGGGTCACAGCAACTTGGTCCCAGGCAGGCAGGGCTGACTGGCTGCTCAGAGAGGTCATCCTTCCTGCAGCAAGCACTGGGGAAACAATGGCACATGTACTCGTTCCCTTCTCCCCCCCAAACCCCATGTTAGCCATCATAAGCATCAGCTCAAGATGTTGAGGTTGCGGTTAGCTCCATGAATAGAAGGGATTCAACCAAGTGTCTTCATGACACAGTGCTTCTTGGACTAGTTGTCTGAGGGCTGCAAATTACATTTTGTCCATCTACAAAGCAGAACTTTCATTGGACTGCATGTGTGGACAGATCAAAAATTCATCTGAATTCATCATAAAGAGAAGACGTTTCAGTTTGCAATAAATATACAACTGCATCTCCCCACCTTGGCAGCAGACAGTGCAACTATGCAGCACTGCATGCTTTGTTAGCAGGCGAAAGTCCTTGTGGTAATGGGCTTAAACATACACAGGAATAACATGAACTGACATCTTTTGCAAATTATTAGTAATGCAGGTTTCTTCTGTGTCTTGTGTGTGTATAGTACATAAATATGTACATTAAATTTAGCCTGTTCCGTGCAATTTCTTCTTTCCAGAGAGTAGTCATTGGCACTGGGGACCCAAAATGCAACTGAGAATCAGCCAGTCCAATAACTCACCTACACAATCTACACAATACATCCCTGGAGGGGATGAAGCTGGCGCCTGAACGCATGGGGGAATCTTATTTCTATCTATCTTCTGTACTGTTATGGCTTTTATCCAATTATCTGACTTTTTACCTCCTATAATGTGTTTTTCTTCCCAGCAAGCCTAGAAGAAGCACTACACCCAATTGCCCAAAAGGGAATTGCTGTGGAGATGGATGGAATGACATGACTAAGGTCACCCAAGGCCTGTGTCAGAGAAAGGAGCTGAACCTGGGGCTCTCCCAGCAGGACTCAACATTGCAATGGAGGCTCTGGATGTAATTCAAGGATTTCATGATTGAGAAAGGGCTCACTGCAAGTCTTGCCCTACCTCTGAAGCCAATGAGAACAGCAGGTCAGCAGAATACATATTCTAGTGTTTTCCCTCCCCAGTACATCTGTGCAGCTTACCGGGAAAGGCATGGCATGCCCACAGCTGGACCAGATGTGCAGCTGGTTCCTTCATTTGCCTTTTTGATCCCTGCTCTTGCCTGGGTACATTATCAGTTCAGCCCTGCAAAATTGACTTTTCTTTTTACTACTCCCAGAAATACCAATTTCCAATGATTTTTCCATTTCCAGAGCAGGTCAGACTGTCATGGTCTGTATGTGAATTAGAGAGATGACGCAGGACTGAAGCAGAGTGGCATAGCCAGAGCACTGCCACCAGTCCAATAACAACCATAGCAACTTTAAAGGTGTTTCCAAAGAGTAGTTCAGGATCCACGAATCATGTTATCATAAAGAAACTCCTCTAGAAAACCCAAAACAGAGCTGGAGCCAAAAGCATAGGAGAGGATCTTCCTTCAAACACTGCTAGGAGAAAATCTCTTTGGCCTAAATGTCTCCAGGTATTTTTCTGCACTCCAGTAAGCCTGGCTTGCTGTCTCCATCCTGGAGATGACTTAATTTCGCTAAATTTCTCAGCCCAAGCTTCTCTGTGCCTCAAAACCAGTTGTTTGTGCTGCTGTTGGAAAATGTGTATTATCACAGTTGCTTTTTTTCCACTACAGGGTAATTAATCGATACTTCTCATGGAAGGCAGTCAATTCTCATTACACTGGGCTTTCACAAAGCTGTTTGGTTAGGTTTTTTTCACAGGAGTATCCAGGAGACGCTTTATGCTCAGGCTGACATCCCTGCTTCACACTCTTGCACGTTTTGGACTGTAAGGGTGCGAAGGCAGCACAGCAAATATCACACTGCGGGCGGCAGCCACAGTTGAACTCTCTGCCAGTGTAATGAAGATTTTCCTGCAGTCTTTCCTTGCAGAAAATCACAGACTGGTTTGGGTTGGAAAGGGCATTAAGATCACCCAGTTCCAACCTCCTGCCAAGGGCAGAGACACCTTCCACTGGAGCAGGTTGCTCCAAGCCCCATCCAACCTGTCCTTGAACACTGCCAGGGATGGGGCAGCCACAGCTTCTCTGGGCACCCTGTGCCAGCGCCTCAGCACCCTCACAGGGAAGAACTTCCACCTTTTCTATAACCTGAAGCTCTCCTGTTTAAGTTTAAGCCCATTCCCCTTGTCCTGTCCCTACAGTCCCTGATGAAGTGTTACTCTCTTGTGTCATTGCCAGCTGCCCAGAGAAGTGATAAATGCTCCCCCTCTGGCAATGTTCAAGGCTAGGCTGGACAGAGCCTTGAGTGAAATGATCTAGTGTGAGGCATCCCTGCTCATGGCAGAGGGGCTGGAACTTGATGATCTTGAGGTCCTTTCCAACCCAAACCATCCTATGATTCCTATCCTATGATAGTTGTAGGCCCCCTTTCAGACACTGGAATCTGCTCTGAGGTCTCCACACCGCTTCTCTTCTCCATGCTGAACAGCCCCAATGTTCTCAGCCTCTCTCCATATGGGCAGTGCTGCAGCCCCTGATCATCCCCGCAGCCTCCTCTGGACTTGCTCCAGCAACTCCATGTCCTTCTTTTGTTGCGGACACCAGAACTGCATGCAGTACTGCAAGTGAGGTCTCATGAGAGCAGAGTAGAGGAGCACAGTCACCTTTTTTGACCTGTTGGCCATGCTAGGTAGAGTACTCCTATAAATTTATACTCGCTCAGGTCATATGCTATGATGACCTGAGGGGAAGGGAGGTGCTCACTGCTGCCTGCACGATTGCAGGACGTGAGAACCAAATGCTGAGCAGCACCAACAAAACTGTATTTCAGTCTTCTATTAAGCCTGCGAGTTCCTTCCTGACTCCATGGATTTGACTGTACAATACAGTACTGGAAGTCATTATTATTACAAAGAATCACTAATTCAATAACGCCACTATCTTGCATGAATAACATCCGTACAATATTAATGCATTTCCCCCCATATTCATTGCAGAACACAAAGGCTGTTAACAGAACCCACCAAGTCTTTAGGTGCAGATGTTGTTAATGCAGCAGTCACTGTTACCCATGAACGCTGAATGGAAGCTGTGGAAATTACGATTGCAAAGCACACTTTTGGATGCCATTCACCAAAAAGAAAATGTCTAAAAGTTGAAACTTCAAATAGAAGTAGGGAAGCTGTCTGGCATTACACGATAACATAGCACTTTATTATCCCTCTTCAATTGTTTGACGTTTATGCCTCTGTTTAGCAAGTCTGTTCATTATCGTTCTCCAATTAACAGAGACTTCTTTTTCCAGATTATTTTTATGAAATTCTCATTTAATTAGCAATACAGCTGAGTCTCAAATGGCAGCTTTAAAAATATCCTTCTTCCCATCAAGCAGCCAAATGGTCTTTCTGAGATATTTGCAGCATTGGAAACCTTTGTTTGTCTGCTAATTATCCCCCTGTTTAGATGATGGGAATGTGAGCACCTGACAATCAGGGGTTATTCACCGGACGCTTTCATTGCTCACGATGTGGAAAAATACAAATTTCACTTACTAAAACCTTCTATTGGGTTTTACTTTAAAGTAGAGAATGGGATTTATCAGACCATTTTCAGATTGCACACAATAGATGAGGAATTAAAATAATGGAAGACAAAATGGAACACAGGTGTGATAGGAGGCATCAGGCATTCTACAGGCACAGAGCAAAATGGGAGGAAATAGGTTTATATAATAAGGAGAGCAAGAAAAAATCAAAATCAAATCACTGGTAACATTTAGTGAATGGGCCCTCCTGCTATACAGCTGGAGACCATTATGGCATCTAGCAACAAATACACAATAAGCTTAAAATGCATTTTTGCCGTATATTGATGGGTGCATGTAGAAAAAAATCCCTTAATCCACCACTGAACTGCTTGCACACTTGTAAGGGAATGTGGCAGCTTTCCAGGTCTCTGCTGTTCAGCAATCCCTTTGCATCCTGCTTTGTAGGATGCTGCCACTCTCCAGCTCCTTGGGATGGACGAGCTTGTGCAAAGCATTGCAATGCAAGCACTGCCAGTGTCCAGTCCTGCTGGGTCAGCAGCCAAGGATGGTTATTAACATCATAGAATGGTTTGGGTTGGAAGGGACATTAAAGCTCATCCAGTTCCAACTGCTGCCATGGGCAGGGACACCTTCCACTGGAGCAGGTTGCTCCAAGCCCCTGTGTCCATCCCAGCCTTGAACACTGCCAGGGATGGGGCAGCCACAGCTTCTCTGGGCACCCTGTGCCAACGCCTCCGCACCCTCACAGGGAAGATCTGCCTCAGAGCTCATCTCAATCTCCCCTCTGGCAGATTAAAGCCATTCTCCCTTGTCCTGTCCCTACAGGCCCTCATCCAAAGCCCCTCTCCAGGTTTCTTGTCGGCCCCTTTATGCACTAGAGCTGCTCTAAGATCTCCCTGGAGTCTTCTGTTTTCTAGGCTGAACAAGATCAACTCCAATTAGCTGGATAAGGAGAAAAACCATGTTTTTCGTAACACAGGGTACAGGGCAAAATACTAAATTTGAGAATAATGGAAATATTTTATCTTTCAGGTTTTAAGCCTGATTCTAGCAGGAGATAACAGGATTACCACCTATGCCAGAGGTGGGTTTTGGACGCTCTTGGTTTTGCACGCAATCTGAGGGACTCTTGATTCAGCCACTGTGGCTTTCCAGTGCTCCTGGTCTCATTTTTGTCCAGTCCTCTGAAGCGTAGACAGGTTGGAAGAAGGTGAGATACCAATATAGCCCTGTCAGATGGCTGAAATGGACTTCTGATTTGCAAGTCCCCCCACTGACCATGTTCACCAACCCTAACAAGCTCCAAGATGTGCTTTGAAGTCAATGTTTTGGGGTCAGGAAGAGAAGGCACTAACACCTTCACCTGGTCATTAAAGGGGAGGTAAAGAAATAGTCTGCTGCTGCCAGAGGAGTGGAGAGGATTCCTCAGAGAATCACTGTGGATCTCCAGCTGCAGTAATACGTTGTTATGAATCTCTATCAGTGCACTTGTAGTGCAGCTGGAGAGTATGTCTGACATTGCCTCCAGTGACCTTTTCAATATAGCCCAAGTGCTGCAGAACGGGTCTTTCAAGAGGCATTCAAATCGAATTTACTGAGGCAGAAAGGATTGGCCTGAGGACAGCCCTACCACTGCTTCCCATTTCTCCTTGTCATTCTCATGGAAATTGCAGTTCTTTATGCATGGTGCTTCCTGTGCCACTGCAAACAAAACTCCCTTTAAACAACAGGAACAGCCACCAAGCTTATAAGAAGGGTCCTGGGTGACCCCGGCAGTCACAGTATGGTATTAGGCACAGTGGGTGAAGAGTGTTTGCTGGTGGTTCCAGCAGCAGCAGAAGTGGGAGGATGAAGGTGTGAGCTTAAACACAACCTGTCAAAGGTCACAACATGGCTGTGCTTGCTGGCACCCCAAATTAGCTACTGCTTGTCAAGCACCCCCCCTCATGTAAAAAGATGAAGCTCATTGCCATGGAATGTGAATAGCTGGAATGTGTATCAGCTTCAGGTGAAGGAAGAGAAAGGCTTGGGAAAGGGCTTTGAGGGATCTTCGAGGCAAGAGCAGCCAAGGAGCAACTCTTGGGGCATAACACTAATGGCTCTGGGGTGAGGGCTCTGCCCTTATGTGTTTGTGAGGGGGAAATGCTGCTTTTTCTTCATGTGCTTTCCTGGCACAGTATGATTATTTCATACATGTTTGTATGAGGTGCTTTAAAATGTAATTTATTTGATTAATTTGGTGTCTGTATTTTCCCAGTTTGGTTCGCTCCAATTTATGACAAAATTGAACGAAGTGGGTAACAAAATATAGCCCTGTCAGGCTCCTGTCTTCATGGATATAAAGAAAAATGTGAAACTGTCAGGCACGCAAATGTGCCAAACCCCAAGGAAAATTATTACATTCTGCTTGACATTTACTTTAATTTTACAAAATTCTGTAATACCATTATAAATAATAATAATAAAAAGCAGCATGGAAATATTGTTAAGTGTATTTATTTTCATTTGCTAGCTTTGTGATTTATGGATTTGCTTTATTTTTTCCCTCTCTCTGCATCATAAGAGAGATTGAGCGTGTTGAGCTCAAGCGCTGCTGCCTGCCTATCTGCAGACCAAGGGAAGGGATCACCCAAGGAAACATTCCCTGCTCATAAGAACAGGACGAAGTAACGGGAGATGTCTCCTCTTCCAAAAGGTTTACAAGTCTTTTGTTGAACTCCTATAACGTGGGACAGGTAACTGGGCCAGATGTGTAATTGCTTATACCAGTCCAAGAAAGTTGGTTTAACTGGGGATGATGCAGTGGTGCTGAGTGGGAATAGAAGACAGACACCCAAACTGAGGGTGGGAAGTGAGTAGTCTAACCCAAAGACTAGTAATGAAAGTAGAGAAAGACTTGAGTTTGCATAAAAAAAGAAGACTCCAGAGGGTAGAAGTCAGCAGCTCTCTTCCAAGAATGGGATAAGCAAAAGCTGTTTGAGAAAAATATGCATGGGTGATGCTGAGGGCCTCATCCTATTTACCCTGCTCATGGGAGCTTTGCCATTCTACCCTTTCCATGAGATCCGGGTTGGCTTTTGAGGCCATCTTATCACTGAAGCTTCTGTGAAGAAGCCCCGAAGCACACAGTTTTTAATCGAGAGGCAGCTCTTTTGTCTTGCTTGTTGCTGGCACTCCAAAGGCCATCAGGGCTTGTTCTCCCAACTCACATAATTGCTTCTGAAAATCCCATGTTCTCCTCCCTGCCAAGCCTCAAAGTAGAGTCACACACCGAAGGAAATGGGAGGAGAAAAACAAGGCATCAAGGTGACTTTTCCTCTTGATAGATGAAGGCAAAGCAAAGTGTATGAAAATAATTGATGTGATGTAGCAACGGAGCTGGCATCATTTACATACGGAACTGACAGCATGCGCCATTCACAAGCCCTTTCCACTGTAAATAATGCTTTATAGTGTCACAAAAAAAACCCCTATTTATCTTGGAAGTTAAAAAGGCACCATCTAAGTGGACAGCCAGCTTCTGGACTCCACAAGGAAATGTTGATACAGGAGACCATGCTTTAGATAAAGGTACATCACCTGGCTGGTACAGGCTGGGCTCTGCAGGCAGTGAACTGTGGCATTCCAAGGATTTGCAGCCCCTATTAATGATCCCTGCCCTCACCACTAAGGCTGATGCATTGGGACACAGATCTAACCCATGGCTCCTGCAGTCCAGAAACCTCAGAGGGCTTTGAGAGGTCAATATTTGTTACCTTTCCCCTGGACATCTCCCTTGTCTCTCATTTCCAAGGTGCTTGGTTCTGCTTAAGGGCCTCCAGCTGTGCTGGTTTTGGAGGTGAGTGCTCCCGGCTGCTCACACAAACCCACCTTCACCTACTTTGGTTAAAAGGAGATCAATATAGGTAGCTGCACTTTGGCAAGCTGGTTGGTTTCAACAAAAGTGAGTTAGAGAGTGCTCTGGGGCCCGAGATACCTCGGCAGTAGGTACCCATGAACAGACGAGGCTGGTGGCAGCCCAGCAAGGATGAAGGAACAAGTTCTTGTACAGCTGGTGCCTGAGGAGGATGTGTGCAATGGCTGTTGTATTGCACAGGAGTTTGTCACAATGTTGGTCCTCTGGAGTTCCAGGTAAGCCCCGATGTCCTTGGATTACTGACCTGATGGAGCAGGCCTTGCTGAGGGGTTGGCTGCATCTAGAAGAAAAAGTGAAAGGTTTCAGTGAACTTGAGTATTCATCTAGCATGCAAGGTTTAATTTGTTTCCACCTGTGTGGGATGGTTGCTGTTGGGAACTAAATCCAGGGAGGCTCTAGGCATCCAAAACAATTAAGGAAGGTCCTCCCTGGTGCCTCCAGAAGCATACCTCTGCTGCCAAAGGCCAACAAACCTGGACCCCGCAGGAGCACTACTCAAGTGAATAGTGCTATTCCTTTATACAGACACCATCTACCTCCCCTTGCTATGGCTACCTTGGCCTCTTGGGTCCATACTTTGCCTGGCAGTTGGTTTCTGCTGAAGCTTCACCTTTAATAAGGCCCTTCTGGGAAGCAGAACATGCTGCCTGCTCAGGAAAAGGCGTTATAATGGGAAGCTACCTATGGAGGAAGATGGATCACCAAGTCAGAAATCAATCGAGAGGTTGTGATGGCATCATAAATCAGGGGATGCTGAGTGTTAAAAGAAACCCAACGCTTGATTTATAACTTGGCACAAGCCATTTGTCGCCAGCCAAGATTTCAGAAAGAGAAACATTTTTATAAGCTTAATTTAACATTTTTTTCCACCGTGCTAAGCATTTCTGTAGGGTTGATTTTTCTCCCCCAGCAGATAAAACTCAATTTGCAGATAAAAGCTGCCAAATGACATCCAAAGATTTTGTTTCGCTTTGAAATGCTTGATAGGTTTGAGCTCTCTTTTCCCTAATCCAGGGTCATTCTTCTCTGGGCCTCGTCTCCTTCCTGATGTCTTTTAATATTGAGTCTCACTGGGAGTTGGAGGCTTTTCCTAGTAGATGGCTGGTGTAAATCCAACTCATGCTGATGAAAAGTATTATCAGTTAATCACTTGTGTTGCTTATGTGAGGCTCATTTTGGTATCAGCAGCAGGTAGGCAGCTGCCTCACCTAAACTTGTTTCTGCCCTCCATTAGCTGTGTCCCTGCAGCTGCAGAAGAGGCCAAGCAATTAGCTACAGTAGAAACTGGGATGGGATTTTACCCCTAAGCTGCACTGACCCAGTGGAGGGGATGAGTTTGTGCTGCTGCTGTCCAGTGCTGTGGTTGGGAACCTGCAGTTCCTGGTGCATCAGACAGGCTTTGTCTGTCCCTGCATCTCAGCATCTCAATGAGGGCATTGCCTCTGTCATGCTGCCAGGCAGTGTATAAGCAACCATTAATGTATATTTTTGTGGGAAATGAGGAATGAAAGTAATATTCTGTGTGAGGCTTTTTGAGAAATTAAAATTAAGCATCTGTTTAATTCTGGAACACTCTGAGCATCAGTGAGGCTTGGTGAAATGGAGACAGTGCTGTTCCTAAAGTACTTCTTTTCTCTGTAACTTTTTAATTGCATTTTGGCATGGATTATATTGGGGGCTTTAAACCATGGTACAGAAGCACAAGAGATGAGACAGTTTTGAAGTTGTCTGTTTGCACTGGTTATGTTGTGTCAGGGTACCCTGAGAATCTGTGTTCCTGGTTGAAGTGACCAGTTCATCCCCCAGCTGCCTGCTGGTGTTTCTGAGAGGCCATGAAAGGCAAAGAAAGGGCTTACACACTGGCCCCATGGCAATAGGAATTGAGAAACATCCTGACTGCCACCAGCCCTGTGGGAAGGGGTAGTGGAGCGCTGCCAGGAGCCCACCAAAACTTCCTCTGTGAAGGTGTTAGTCCTGGATGTTCCCATCATGAGTTCTGTATCCTAGTTAATGCTGTTGAGGGTGTTTGCAGAAGCCTCGTTCTTGGCTGATGGAGAGAAAGGTATCATTTTCAGCTGCTTAGGGTCTGAGGAGGCCATGAACAGGGGGTTTGGATTCAAAGTTGGAGAAAGCGCCTGTTCCACGACCTGCTCTGAGGCTGTGTTTTCCCATCCTTTTGACTTTCTCTAACTTAGTCTGGACTTGCTGAGAAACCTGGGAACCTCAGGGAAGCTCTTTGGCAAAGCTGATGTGCTTTTTGTTTAGTTTGGATTTCATGCGAAACACCCAGCCCACTTATCTACACAGTTCTTGTTTCAGCTACGTTAAAGTAATGACACATTTGTATGTGCCAGAACCACAGGATCCCTTCACACTTTGTTGGCACTATTTGTCCATTCGACAAGCATATAATTGTGCTTCTTAATTGAAAGTATTTGTCAGTGCAAACCATCATACAGGAGAGTGTCTGGGAGGAGATGCACAATGGGCCACAAAAAGATAAAGAGCAACAATCTTTTTATCTACGAAAGACTAAACCGTGATGCCCACCTGGTCCCCTTCTCCCCATGGGGATGCCTGGTTAATAATGATAATAGAATGGTTATGGTGACACAGGGCTGCAGGCTGGCAATTGCAGTGAAGTGTCTCTGCAATTGATGTCACCTTCTTGGTAAAGGTGGATGTAGCAGAGGTCTGGTGATGTTTGGAGTGATGTCTTCTGGCAGCAGAGGCCTGAAGCAAGATGAGGGCAACCAGAGCATCCAGCTAAAGCTTGGTGTAGGCCAAGATGCTCTTGCTCCAATCAGCTGCATGTTTCCCATTCCTTTGTGTGATGAGCAGGACTGACCTGCATTGGGTTGATGTGAGTCCCACAGGAGCTGGTGGGGATCCCCTGTCCTAGCTCCCTGAACACATCTCTGGCTCCTTGGTCCCCTCCAGCTCCAGGGGTTCTCTTCCCCAGCAGCATTGGGCTTTCCTTTCTCCCAGTACAGATTGAGGGTCAAAAGGCTGCTGTCCCTCCCAGCCGAAGTCCTGATCTTCTCCAGGAAAAGCCTTTTGAAGACCACGGTGGTTTCCCTGTGCTGCAGAGCAGCCCTGGCTCTGTAGTAGTTGAGTTGATCACTGTCCCGAGCCAGAGAACCCATCCGTCTGCAGAGCCAGTTCCTTTCCTCCTTCCTTTTTGTGAAATTACTGCCTCCCCGGGCCAGCTCCAAGCAGGGCTGTGCAATGGCAGCCTGACTTACTGCGATCTCACTTGGCAGCCTAAGACCTGTTGGGCTCTGATTTCATTTTAAAGACCCCTTCTGCCTCCTCTTGTAATTGAAAGGCAAGCTTGTAGTGCAGCGAGGATCCTAAATGGGTCAGACCAGCGGGCGGGCTCCAAAACAAACATCCTTAACGCCAAGCCACTGAACCATATAGTGCGAGCTGACAGTGCCTCTTTTGCCTGCTGACTTTGACCACACAAGCACCATCCTCTTAAAGGAACAGCCAGGGCTGCTGGCAGCTCTGGGGTGGGAAGGGGAGATGTCACCAGACAGGGCAGGGGCAGAGGTCCCTGTGGTGTATGATGGGGGCTAAGAGGTAGGAAGCCCTCACAAAGCTGCAGGGGGTTGTTCAGCACAGCCAGCTGGCTGTAGGTTGGAGAAAAGGATGCTGAGGGGTGATATCAATGCTCTGCAGCTTCCTGAGGAGGGGATGTGGGAAGGGAGGTGCTGAGCTCTTGTCCCTGGGATCTTGTGATAGGGTATATGGGAATGATTCAAAGCTGCACCAGGGGAGGTTTAAACTGGACGTTAAAAGCATTTTTTTCCCAAGAGGAGAGTCAAACCCTAGAAGAGGCTTCCTCAAGAGATGGTTGATGGCCCAAGCCTGACAGTGTTTAAAACACATTTGGACAATGCCCTTAACAACATGCTTGTAACTTCTGGTCAGACAGTTGGATGAGATAATCACTAAAGGTCCCCTTCACCTGAAACCTTATGTTCTTTCTGCCTGCAGAGCTTTCCTCTGTGTCACTCTGATTCCCACAGAAGTTGACCCTGCTTTAGGGTTTGTTGGTTTGGGGTTTGGATTTTTATCACATAAGCCAATACAGAGGGCACAGCAGCTGCTTTGCTTCCCGTTTCTTGGTGCATCTGCATGACTTTGGGTTGAGTTGTTCTCGTTGGCATCTCCTGGAGGGATGCGTGTCTGTGTCCTGCCACTGCAGCCTGGGCTCTGGGTACAGGGTTGTGCCAGGGAATATGGCCATCCCCCAGCAAGAAGAAATCAAAAGATTAAACTCAAATACCCTCCACTTGCAAATGGTGCCTATGGTCCATTTAGTTTCATATACACAAAGTAATATTGTTCATAGGCAAAATCCCGGGAGCCTCCCAGAATACAGAGAGGATCGGTGTTGCTTAGTTACCAGCGGCACGCTGGCATGCTCGGATAAATCAATACAGCTCCAAATATTAAAGCCTTTAAAATAAAATCAGAGCCGTGTCCATAATCCCCAGTGGTTCTGCTTTACCTTTGAACAAACATGGCATCGTACTGAAGCCGTGCAGGAGGCAGTGAAGGGCCTGGTTACTGCACAGGCTGCTGCTTCTCCTTTGCTCGCTTGCTTTTTCCTCTGGATTAAAAGCAGAGAATAGGCCGTTCCATCCCAAAGGACAGAGCAGGGTAAAGAGAAGGGGATGGACAACCAGGCTTTGTAATGGACATGGAGGTGAGAGCAATTTCTTGCTTCTCCCTAGCTGTGTATCATAATGATTTTCTGCTCTGATCAGTGATGCTGTTGTGAAGCCCTCAAGCACCCATCCTTCCTGCCAGCAAGTGTTCAGGCTTGGACAGACACATGGTAGCAGCAGTTCTTGTCTTCTGGGGCCTTGTGAGGTTTACCCTGGGCGAGATGCACCAGGTTAGACCTGACAGGATAGACCACAGAGCGCTGAGCAGAGTTTCGGTGTGTCCTGACAGCCAGAGCTACCTCTGCTGAGAAATTGAGGGGGAATTAGCTACTTAAGCGTACCAGAGGAGCACATCGGCTGCCAGGACCATGTGTCCCTGCTCACCCTGGGTCAGACATGTGGGTGCTGTGGGTGGTAGGTGCTGCGAGTGGGAAGGTGGGGAGGGGACGTTATGGAAGTTGATAACTTTAAGTGTTTAAATCCTGGTCCTAAGTAAGTGGGAAATTGAGGAATTCATGTCTCAAAGACTGAACGAGAACTGGCAAAGCACAGGAGAGATAATCCTCTTTGGCTCAATTACTAGAATGAATAAAATAGGTGGGAAATGGAGATTGACCTAATTTATTGGTATAAACTAATTCACTGGGGGTGACTTTTCTCACAGATGCAGGATGGCATGGGAAGGGCTTGCTCCTGAGTGTTGGCAATGTATTATGCCCACAGGAGTGGGGTGGGCTGCCAGGATCAGATCTCCAGGCTCAGTAATCGCAGAGAATAGGAGCTTAGGTTCCAAAATGCAAATTTAAAGCAAGCCTAAGACCCTGGTGCATGGGCACAGTGCTGAGATAAGACACTTGCTGACGCCTGAGAGTGGGTTAAGCTGTCTATATAGACACAGCCCTCAGAATTTGTATGACAGTAATGCCTGGAGAAATCTGCCAGGATTAGATCACTTATATTAGATTTGGTAGATGCGCACATGCAGCCTCCTCTCCCAAAAGATTGTAATGTAAGTAGATAAGTCAAAATAGTAGTGCGAAAAGAGGCTGTAACCTTACTCCAGCTTGCAGAAGCCAAACTAAAGTGCAGCAAGGTTGAGTTGCTCGCTCACAGGGACAAAAGGAATGTGTAGCTGACCTGGGAGCCAAACCCAGATTCCCTAAATTCCAGCCCTAGAGAGTGCTGGAAGTGCCAGGACAACTTGTGATGCTGAGTTGTGTTGGCACCAACTCTGTGGTCATAGCTTAGGACAGAGCTCCTGCCCTTGCTGCCAGCACAGTGTGTCCATACCTGTGCTCAATAGCTCATGGGACACGTTGGAGCTGGTGCTGTTCTCCACCAGCTTCACAGTGCTGGTGAGGATGTGTTGCTGCTCCTCAGCATGGAGGAGGGACTGTAGGTCCTGGCTCATCCATGGGCTCCTGGCCTGCAGCAGCTCATGGAGATGTTCAAGAGCACTCATGGTAATGTGGCGAGGCAAATAGCACTGATACAGACAGGTGTGTCTGGAGGAGAATTTAGAGGTGTCTGCGGTGATTCATGCTCCAAGGTGAGCATGAACCACTGGGAGCAGAGAGCTGGAGTTCCCCAGGCTGAGCTTGCTGTCATCTGTAACCTTTCCAATGGTGTCAGTGGCCTGGCTGTGATGGGTGTTGGCCAGGCCCCGTGGGGTGCTCTGGTGTGAGCAGTACTGAAGAGCTGCTGGAAGTTGAGCTCTGGTGGATTTCCAGGCTCACAGGGAAATAAAGCTCAGGCTTTATTGCTCCCTTCTTCCTCCCAGGGTTCCCAGAGATCACAGGCAATGGGAAGAGTCTTAGCAGGAGGGGAATATGAGTGAATGAGGCTTCTTTTTCCCCTGCTGAGCCTCAGCAGCAATGTAGCTCTGTTGATCTGAAGGAGATGCTGAGACCTTTCTCAACCATCCCAGAGGATTTTTATTACAGTGCCACTAAGAGGAGAGAGAGGAATGAGATTCCATGGAACACTGGTTCAGGGGGTGCTCCCCTCCTGCATGATATGTGCCCTTCATCTCCCCTCTGTGAAACAGGATATTGGGAATTGCTAAGTTCTTGTGGTTTTCACCAGCCCTATGGCTGCTTGGGAAGCAGGGATTTATTTTTCTTCAAAAGGTTCTCAAATACAATTTCCCCTTTGTTTTCCTTTCTACTAAAGAATACTATGGAAAATTGGGAAATTGGCAGTCTCTGGCTATAATCCACATCTGACTCTTTGTGGATAAGCTTTGCCCTTCCACCTTTCCCTCATGTCGAACAGAGCAGCGTGCACCTCTTAGAAGAAACCAGATCATTACAACACATGGCTCACGTGGCAGAAAAAGAAAAGGAGAAGCAATAGAAGGTGCAGCCCACATTATGATCCTTGTTCCAAGAGTGTACATTTTAATTGATTTGGTTGAGTTATCATTCAATCTCAGGAGGCTTTTTCTTTCTCCTGTTACCTGCTGCATGAAAAGCCACTCAGACAGAGGCCCCTTTGGAGAGGGTCTCCAGACAGAAGAATTCAGATGGTGGTTGTCCAAGCCAAGGTGAGAAAACACACTTGCACTGAGAGAGCCAGCTTAGATTAGCAGGCAGCAGCATGGGATGTGAGCAGAGAAATTATTACAGGCTGATAAAGACAGATGTAAGACATAAACAGATGAAATTTGACTTAAATGTTTATAAGAACCGAGGGTGCTCTTACAAATGTTTTGTTTGGGAAGGAGATACTGATTTATAGCTGCTGTTTGCACTGCTTGCCCTGCTTTTGTCACCCTATGGCCTGAGCTAACTTGGTCGTCCCACAGGCAAGGTGCAATTTTAAGGGCACATAAACATTGTACAGCAATCCTGGAGCCAGATGCTGTGTGAGTATCTCCAAGCCCCTCTGCTTCTCCAGCAGAGGATGGTCCTTCTGTCTATGCAGCATCGAGGGGTTGTGCCTATCTTGAGGCTGGGGAGGCTTTGCACTGTGTTTCACCACAGCTCTTGGTTGTGTTTGCTAACAGCACTTTGATAGTGCTGTAACAGCAGGTTACAGTCTGGTAAGCCCACGGTGCTGCTGCTAGAGGTTGGGAAGGTGTCTCCACCTCACCCAAACCAGTCTCTTCTGGTGTGTCCAACTAAAACCTAGGGCAGATGTTACATGAAGTTACAGTTTAGCTTACAATGGCTCATTTCCTCCAGAGAGAGATATAAGGAGTGTCTTCACCCAGTTGCTGCAATTGGGTCAGGATCCTGAGCATTAGGTGCAGGGAGCTGGGTGGTGGAGCTGGTGGCACCGGGACTGAGCAGGGCTGTGGGAATGGGCAGGTTTGGCACAAGGGAGCAAAGAGAGGTCGGGGGCAAAGAAGCTGTGGGGACATGATTGGGGTCTCCAAGCTGGGCATGAGGAGCAGGGGGACCAGCAGCAGTGAGGGAGATGGGGCTGATGGGGACAAGGACTTGCTCACTCCTGCAGCCATGTGCCTGTTCACCTCCCATGACATCTGTGGTGGCAAGTACCCCCTCACTAAAGGGGAGACCAGTGAAACCCCATTGACAGTAGCTCAGGCTGTGAAAGTTTGTTCCCATTCACACCTCAGTGGCTGTCGAGTCCCTACACCTTCAGCTGAGCAGGGCTGTGACCTCCAAAGACAAGAGCTCCCGCTTGCTAAACAGGAGAATGCTGGTGCTATTAATTATTAATGAAACCTCACACACAGCATTAAAGACATGGGCAATTCTTTTTGGCAAGTGTAATGAAAAAAATAATTAAATAATCATTCCATGTAAATAGATTTAGATAAACTTCTCTTCGTTTTCTTTTTCCCCTCCTCACACCTTCCACTTCTCAGTAGAGAAAACACTGATTTATTACCTAGAATATTGTTACAATTCAGAGCATCCTGTGGCGAGCTGCACTTCCTGGGACTGCTGAGCCCCGTGGTTTCAGACAGTCTTGTTTAGGGGATGCATAGTGGCATGAGGAAAAGAAAAAGGCTGTTAAACATTACTGCTATTAGGAAATCAGGGAAGAAACCCTGTTTTTTGAGCTGTGGCCTGGCTCCCTGCAGCCCCCCTGTGAGGCTGGGTGCCAGCAATGACAGTCTGGCTTTTTCTCTGTTCTGTATTTCAGTGAAAAATGAAATTTAACCTTGGGCATCTTTGGGGTCTCCAGCTCTCACTCCCTGACATGGGGTATTTGTGAAGCTGGAAACCTTTCTTGTCTGTACCCATGAAACTTTTCAGTTCTTGTTACTCAGTGAAGTGGCAAATGAAGGAAGAGCCAGGAGACAATATCACTGTATAGGCATTTCTTTTGGCTTTTAAAATTGACAGTCAAAAATACAAGTACAACCAAACCTCCAAACCACCTTTCCCACTCTGCAGGGACAGAACTGCAGGGAAGTGATTCAGGACCAGACTCTGCTGAGCCTGTTCAGCATCGTCACTGGTTCAGCATGTCTGTTTTCTGTATTTTGAGGTTTTAAATGGGCAAATTCCTCAAGCTGTGCTCTGCCCTGTACTTAAGGTTATGTGGGCCGGTTTTAACTCTTACTCTGCAGACTTTCCAGGGCTTGTGTCACGATATGTATTCCCTGGAGTCGTATCACAGTTTGACCTGGTGTCTCTTTCGGCTCCCTGTCTCTCCTGACAGCAAGTTACCGGCTTTCTTCTTGTTCCCTGCAGTTACAATTAACTTCAAACAGTGTCTTATCATTAAATCAACCTACATTGAACCAGGCAGCTGCCTTAAAGAGAGACTGCTCTTACTCTTTTTCTGCACTTACTCAGCTGCTGCATTGCTGCTTCTGCAAGAGAAATAGAAACAGAGGGGAAAAAAACAATCTGCTGAAGCAAGTGTCTTGCTGCTTGCCAAGGCCAGAGCTTGAGTTTCTTTGGCTTTAAATGATATCTGAGTGTGTTACTGTCCCCTAAAATGACAGAGGAGCTCAGCTTATTGCTACCTTGGGATCTAACAGAGCTGCTATGTTTTGTAGTCTGTGGACCTGAGGCAGCTCTGTTGGGTATCTGAGATCAGAAGTAGGAGCTGGCTCTTTTCTCAGGCTTGGTTTACAGCTCTGGCAAAATACCTGTAACTCTTCTCTGGGGTGTTTATTCCCATTGCCAGGTACAATTGTATCATTCATAAAGTGAGTCAGACCAACATAATGAAGATTGCATCTTGTTTGTGCTCACGCACTCACCCCTGCCCACCCCTCCAGCGATGTGCTGAGCTGTAGAGAAGTTGCTTTGAGAGTCAGAGCAGCCTCTTTGCTCAGCTGGAGATACTGAGCATCTCCCTCATGAGCTTCCAGAGGTTTGTAACCTGGGTCTTCTAATTCACAGTGGGCTGAAACTCAACATGGCAAACCCCAGTTCGGTGTGAGCCAGCCTAAAAGCAGCAAAATTTGGTTGATGAAGGCTTTCCCCCCCCCCCCATTAAATATCCCTGCTGGTTCTTATCCTTATGTAGGCAGTCCCAGGCTCAGTACCTGCTGGAATTTGGTTCAAATGCCTGTGGAACGGGGTAAAAAATCCTTGGCCTACAACAAACCTGCTCTGTCTGCTGGGGTTGGTTCTCCACAGTGCCACCCCCTTCCCACAAGTGAAGTCCTGGGGTTTTGTTCCAGTTCTGCCAGTACCTGCAGGTGAAAACCAACAGAAACCACCAGTATAAAAGAGGGTCAAAGGCAGAATGACAGTTCACTCCTAACAGATACTGCTGTGTTTTCCACTGGTGTTTTATTGCCCTCCTCTCTCATAAATCAGGTCTTTCATGGTTTTTAAGGTTTGGTTCCATGTGGCTTCCCTCTGATGAAGTGTCCATTATCAAGTTTCAGGGCTCTATTTAAACTTTTAATTAAAAAAAAAAAAAAGGAAGAAAATAAGTTATAAACAATGTAACATTGTTCTTTTTTTCTTTCTTTCTGTTTTTTTTTTCCTCCCCTCCTGCCTGCAAAAGAGCCGACTCAGCCTGATGCCTGTCTTCTGTATGGCCTGGCAGCAGTTCAGGGCTGCTCTTGCTTGGTTTGTATGAAGTTTGGCCACCTCCAGTTGACCCAAGCTTTCCAGGACATGTAGTGCAGGGGAGGGTGGGCTGAGCTTGGCACAAGTGCATGCCAACAGCAGGAGATTGATGCCTTTGAAACTTGAGTCTTGCATATTATAGACTGGTTTGTGTTGTAAGGAACCTTAAAGCTCATCCAGTTGCTACTCCCCTGGAAGGGCAGGGACACCTTCCACTGGAACAGGTTGCTCTAATCCTTGCTCCAAGGATTGTGGAAAAGGAACATTACACGGAGAAAGGGAAAGCTTTGAAGGATGTCTGCTAGGCAAAGCCTTTTTCTGATGGCAGGAGCCCCTCTGTGCATGTTAGCATCATTCCTGCCTATCTCTTCTTTCTGAATGGTCCTTATGGACAATACCCAAAGCCTAGGCAATCTGTTCAAAAGCACTCAGCTCCCACCTGCAGTGCTGAAGAGAACTTTTCTGTTTAGAAGGAGGTAATTTATGCTGTCATCACCTGGGCATTGATGTGAGGGCTTGGGGTGGTTCTAACATCCACATTTCAAATGATCCTGCAAGATGAGCGCATGGCCTGGTTAAAACTGCCAGAGGGGGATTATATCAATTTCCTGTTATGAATCTGGGCTGGGTGAGTTTGCTATCAGCCAGTCCTCAAGCTCTGAATCTGTAGCACACATCATGTCTCTTAACATGTTGTTAAATAGTTTACTTGAGTCTCTGTGTTTCTGTCTTCTCTGTCATAAAATCAGTTTATTAGCACATATTGCAGGGTTGTTCTGTGGGAGGTTGATTTAAATCTTCACATAGAGCGCTAGACTTGCACAAAGTGTTTCAGCAAAGGCAGGAAAAGCCACATCCTTACCTGGCCAGAGGCTCTTTTGCTTTGGTGGAGTCAGTGGATTTGTCACTATGAATAAATTCTGAGTCTGGGGTGAGCATGACACGCTCCTTGGCATGAGCAGGGTGAGTGTGGCAGTGGGTGCTGCTCCCCTCCTCAGTGCTTCCCAAGGCTTGAAGCCTTGCTCATGCCATGAGCCATGTGCTTTCCCAGAAGGCTGCAAAGTGAGGTGCAGGATGCTGCATGTGAAGTGCCACGTCGTTTTCCCAAGGTTGTCCATCAGACGTCTGCCTCTGATGTATTGAATGTCACCCTGTGCCCATGCTCCTGCAGAGGAAGTGGTTTGGTCCCATGCTGGGGAAGCAGCAAGTCAAAGGTCTCAGCACACAGGAGTGAATAACAAAACAAGTGGTTGTTCTTCATCTCCATAAGGTCTGCGGGAGACGCCGAGCTCAACAAGCAGCCTTGTCCCCCAAGCGTGTTGCCGTTGTGTTCTCATGGGAGCCTTCCAATGTTGAATGACAGTTCAGGATGGGAGATGGAATGCAGACACTGCTCCAAGGGAAAAGATGGAAAAGTCCATCTCAGTAAGGACAAGGAGGGCCTTGGATCATCTTGCAGTGCTTTTGCTGTAGCTCCAGTTGTTTCCAGAGTCCCTCTGGCTCTGCAACCCTCTGTAACGTCATGTAATAGAAACCAAGATGGTCTCAGTTACACAGATATGAAATGTTGGTGCCAGAGACGTGGGAAACTTGAGCTGCTGCTTCTGTTGACCTTGGTCAGGTAACATGGATGGGGCAGACTTCTTTTGCATGAGACCTCACTCCGAAGCTTGGCATCTTGGCATTGGGTGCCCAAGAGTATATCTACATCATGAATGTCCTTCCTGGAGGTATTTCTATGAATGTGGGAGAAGGACCGATCCAGTATATGATGGGGGATTATAGCTATTAATGTATGTTGCCATGGTGAGTAATTAAAATCTTCCCACGCGTCCCGTTCCTGCGCTGCAGCAGGGGCCCTGTTGCAGCTGTTTTGCACACCTCGTGCACAGCAGCAGCTTTTGAGCACGGGAGAAACCCACGATGTGGTTTCATCTCTTGGTCAATGAAAACAGTCCCTGCCTTGAGCTTAAGTAGTGCTTTTAATGCTATTTTGCACAACACGGAGGAGCCATAGGGTACAGGTAATCTGTGGATGCTTCCTGTCTTTGAGAATGCCATACGGGGTTCATACCTGTTGTAAAACATCAGATGGTTGCATTAAAGAGGGAAGCCTCTGAGGAGGGCTGTGCCTTGTCCAACGCAAGTGCCAAACACAGCTCCTGGGTCCTGCAGCCTTTCAGTCTCAGTGCTAACACCAGGTCTCTTGTGTAAATTGGAGCATAAATGGCATAAAGATTTCCTTCCTCTGCTTCAGGGCATCAAGGTCAGAGCTCTGCAGGCTGCAGCAAAGATCTGCTCTTGAGTGCATCACCCTGAGAGAGTCCGTCTGGCACTGTTTGTTAACAGTACAGGGTATCCTGGCCACCCAGGCCCTGAAAGATCATAGACTCATAAATACTTTGGGCTGGAAGGGACCTTAAAGCTCCTCCAGTTCCAACCCCTGCCACGGCCAGGGACACCTTCCACTGGAGCAGGTTGCTCCAAGCTCCATCCAACCTGGCCTTGAACACTGCCAGGGATGGGGCAGCCACAGCTTCTCTGGGCA
>JANRGW010031218.1:0-38313 GCA_024733675.1 Psilopsiagon aymara
GCCAGGTTGGACAGAGCCTTGGGTGGCATGGTTTAGTGTGAGGTGTCCCTGCCCATGGCAGGGGGCTTGGAACTAGATGAACTTAAAGTCCTTTCCAGCCCTAACTATTCTATGATTCTATACTATGTTTCATACCATATTAAATGGTGTTTTCCATTGATCAAGATGAGTCTGAACCAGGACAGTTTGTCCACACCTTCACTGAGGATTTTAATTCCCCACCATGGTCAACAGCATTTCACATGGAGACACACTGGAAGGAGAGGGATGTGGGGAAGGACAGGTCTCCAGCTACTACTATTTAAACCTGCAGCAAGACGTCGAAACACTTTGCTCTGGATGCCTGTGGAAGTATGTGGTCTGTTTGCAAGAGGACCGCTGGCATTAGCACTGCTGGTGGAAACACAAGTGTGGACAGCTGCTGAAAAAACAGTTTGTCTGAAGTGATTGAAATTATACCTCATTCTTCACTGGTTCAAATAGGACAGCACAAATCCTCGTCTTCCTTAAAACCAAATAGTCAGGACAAAGGATGGAGTTGGTTTGGCAAACTTTGTTTCACTGACTTGATGTCAAAAAAACAAAAAAAAAAGACCATGGCAGAAAACTAGCAATAATTCAGAGTAAAAAGCAGTTGGTTTTATCCTACCCTTCTATATAGCAGGACAAGAAAGGAGTACTGTCTCCTAATCACAATCAGGACAGTTTAAAGCTAAACAACTGTTCATTTTAAAATATGTCATCTAAGAAAACAATGAATGAGTTAGGCTTTAAACTCGTTCTTTCTTCAGGGAAAAGAAACAGCTAAGGTATTTAAAATTAAACAGGACATTCACAATTAATCTGCTTTTTAATTAACTTACTCTGCTGCTGTGAGTCTGCATTTACCCTCAGTCTTTTGAAAATTCCAAAGTGCTACTTCTGACCTGTGATTTACTGTTGCCGTACATCTTTATAAGCGGTACTTTAGTTTAAGTGGCAGTTGCATATTAATTACAAAGTTAATTACGTGCTATGTAATCATGCTGTAATTCATTAGTTTACTCCACAGTGTGAAAGGGTAATACTAAATGGAAGACCTGATGCAGAGTATTTTAGTAATTTACATTTTTGCATCAAATATTCAAAATATTAACTAAAAAACATTGTCTGCACTTAAGGGAGCCTACCAAAGCGCTCATTGTGACTCTATTAACAGTCATGCTTAAACTTTTCCTCCTTGAAAAAGGTTGTAGCAATTTTAGCTGGGTAAAATATTTTCTCTAAAAACAAGTACACATCTGACTGCTGCTACGACCAGGGCAAAATATCACAAATATTGAACTAATTCAAATTTTGTACTTTACATGACCCATTCTCAAAGGACAGGCACTCTCTGCTTTCTGAAATCAGGTTTCTTTAAGACTTTTCAGTTTGAAAACCTAAATTCTGAAGCATCAAGTAGTATTAACCACAGTTGAAGACACAGACTACAGACTTATGATCTTAATTACTGACACTTTGCATGAAGTACCTATAGCCAGATAATTTCCTACTGGTTTCTGTCTGTAATCTGAAGAGAAATGCAATTCTTTTTTGTTCAGGTCTCTTTAATACAGATCTGCGTTTCCCAACAGAAATACTGAACACACATGTAAATATTTATTTTGAAGGTAAAGATTTCTGGTGAAAAATGAAGTAGGCACAATACCAAAATAAAGCTGTCTCTCTGTCCAAGGTTTAATTATCCAAACCCAAGTTTTACACGAAGTCATGTAGCATTCCTCTTAATCATGAAGAATTCCTTCTCAGCACTCAAAGCACATATTCTCTCCCAGAAGTATCCCAGCATTTACTGTTCATCAAGAACTCCTGGTTTTTGCACTGGTTCTTCACAAGTTGTAATCTTTTTTTCCTTCCACTAGCTATCAGTATGATGCAAAATGATGCGCTTTGTGTGATATTTAAAAGTCAACAGAGGTAAGAGTATCCTCCTAAAACTAACACTGTAAAACCCACTATAAAGAGCACTTTAGTACCCACAATAAAAAGCAGCTCTATCACTTGAAGTCAGAGAGAGAAGTTACTATGCAAAGGGTCTGTGCTTTTTTTGAGCCTATACTTCATCTCTGTAGGTTGGAGCTATTCTCACTCACAAAAACAAATCCAAGGGTACTTTAACTATCAGTAACTCTGCAAAATTGGGAAATACCATGAACAAAGTTGTCAACTGTTGTGCAGTGTTCTGACTGCACAATCTTTATTATCATGCAGACTGCAGCAACTAAAAGAAGCCCTAAGTCTCCAAACAAACATCAATAGATTACCAAATCTGTGACTGAGTTAGCAGCACTCTTGGTATTCTGTCTCATGGGCTGAGGAAGTTTCTCTTTGAAGTCATTTGGGAAAAAAAAAGAATTTGTATTTTTGCAGGCGAAGTATGACAACTACTAAGAGCTTTTCACTCCTTAAAATTCTTAAAAGCTTTGTTGATAAAACATCATAGGGACCTTAAAATATAAATAAAATGCATACAGAGTAATTAAAGTTCCAGGAAAAAAATCTGAAATTAATGATATGGTACTACTGAAAATGTAAAGATAGCAAAATAGCACCCTGTTTCATGCTACTGCATTTTGAGTACTATGTATGTAATTAGGCAAGGGTTAAGCTGGTTACTTAAAGTTTTTAAAACAGCAATTAAAGAAAAAGCACATGCACCAGTGGCTTTTTAGAAAACAAAGCTGAAATCTGCGTAAAAACCTCTATGTGCTCTGTAGCCTCAGCTAAAAATAAGCAGTTCTCTTTCTTTGAGCACTGCAGTCATGGACTTTGCACTTAGAAATGTAGTTAAAAAATTAATTTCAAGCTCTACTAGAAACAGGATACAATAAATATTGTGTCCAATATAAAAGCAAAAAGACAAATCAGTTCAAAAAGAAATTTTACTTTCAAACTTATACACAAGTACAACAGCGGCTAAGAAAATTGAAAGCATTTGCTCTCCTTTCAGAAACAGACATAAGATATTTAACTTAATATACGTAATATTTGCTGAACTACGTAATTAATTTGGGTCTGTAGGGACTGGGTTGCAGATTGTACAGACCTGGCTTCTTTCTTCTTTGTGTCTGGCTTCTATTTTGTAACAGATGTGTTTGGAAGTACACGGTATAGAATAGATCCATACATTGTGTTCTTAAGAATTGAAAAAAAGTGTTGGGTTTTTTTATGTATGATGATACAGCCAAACCCCAACCATTAAAAAAAAACAAAACACAGTTCAAATTCTCAAAATTTTAGCCCATGGTAGAAAGTACTCATCTTCTCCTTATATATGGTGGTGTAAAAAATCCCCAATGTTTTAAAAACAAATAAGGCTATATAAAAAAACAAAACAAACAAATAAAAAGCTAATCCAGTTCAATCCTTTTGGGCTCTTTGAAAATCTCTGCATAAAAAAACCAAAAAAACACCAAAAAACCCCACAAAACAACAAACCCCACACACACACAAAAAAAAGAAAAAAAGAAAAAGAAAAAGAAACTTCTGGTTTGGTCGTGACATTTCTCCTACTGTAGCAAAAGGAGCACTGCTTCCACTTTCACATTTTCAGAAATTACTTTGGTATGGATTCTTAATGTTAGCCATCTCAGAGAGAGCTTCAGCCTAAGCTAATCATCCGGGTGTCATCAATAGTTAGTGGAGAGCAGTACTCTGAAAGTACTCAGAGAGCAATTTGTCCATTGCTAAGACAGAAGTAAAAAATGGGTAGCACAAATTGCCCTCTGGAGATACCTATTCCTGTCCGCTGATTACAGAACAAGTCTGGATCATTTCTTAAAAAACCAGAGTCTTCACTGACTTGGAGGAAGATGCAGACTCTTTATTCCCTTCCTCATTTTTGTAAACAAAACTTTATTTCTTTGACACATCTGAAATAGTGCTCTAATGTTATGAAGCACATTAATTAAAGCTTGAGTAGGATTAGAAGTATCTGAAAAGAGAGTCCTGTGTTATTACATTATCAAGTGTTTCGTCCGTAATTTGTAAAACCTGTATTTTATATTTTATTGTAAATAGCATGTAAATATGGCACGGTACATTTTACCTGCTTGTTAATAAAATGTACTAAATTGCTAAAAATAAATATGGTGAAGAGCTCTTTCCAGAGGCTGGAGTTTTGTAGGACACAGATATTTTATGTAATATATTCAGTAATTAATATGAGCCTCGTTTTCTACACTAACATGTGCAATTGTATATATTTTTCATATATAATAAAGTGTGAGGAATTTATCCATTATTTGGAGCCCCAGTCAAGGTGCTACTCAAGATGCTGCATTCAATTCCTGTCATTCCTCCCATGGAAGCCTGAGCAAGTCATAGGTTCTTCCTAGGTACTTGTTTAACAGCTATGGAAAAGGGATAATACAATTTCCTGGGGCGTTATGGGAATAGATACTTAAAAATTATGAGCTACTCAATTAGCCCAATCACACAGGTAACATAAAAGTAACTAGATGAAGTATATTGCAATACAAGTGTTTTCTTTAAATTAAATACATCTCTCTCAGCTATGCACAAAGCCAAATTACAAAAGCTCACTTTAGATGAATATCCTGAGAGAAAAAAAGCCTACAATCCAGTACGATGTATTATCACCTTTAATTATTTAAAAAAATTACAAGACTCAGAGAGTATTTGGGCTCCTTGGCCTTATCAGAGAGTTTATTCTAGGGCAAATTTTTAAAGAGAGCACGAAGAATATGACACTTTGAGCAAGACCATTAGCACGTTCTTTTTTTTCCCCTGGTATAGCCTTAATAGAAGAGAGTGATACTGATTTACAACTTTGAAGGTAAACAGAATTGCAAATCTCTCACACATATCTTCCTTATCACCCTTCTAGGGACATGCAGGCACGTAATGAATTCCCAGGAACAGACAGGCCACCACCTTGTCTCACCTTTGCTAACAAAATGCTTGCATTTCATTTGCTGGTGGCTGGCTGGTTTGCTGTTCTAGGGCATCTTTTCTCTTCTAAGAGCTCACAGTTCCTGCAAAGGCAGCCTGCAGTACACCAACTGCTGTTTACAAAGCAGTCTTTAGCTCTGCACTGATTACCAACCGCTGGGCAATCAAGATGATGCACTGTTTCACCTAATTATTGACATCTGGATGAGCTGTTTATTAAACAAAAAAAGACACTGTTGTTTAGCAGTTCCTAGTGAGTTTGAAAGCTCAAAATTTCTTTCCAAAGAAGTGATATATCCACTAATGGCACTCCAAATCCCATTTCCCTTAGTCACCATTCAGGATGAATTGCAAACCTGGGTATGCTCCCTCCAGAATTCTAGCAGCTTGGTCTTGTTCTGACATTAAATTCCTAGTTGAACATAATTTCTGCCTGCTAAGACCAAATTTTGGTTACTCCTGTTATCACTCAACTGTGTGCAATCATTATTAAGGAAGTAGGAAGGCTGAGTGCTTGCTCCATGCAAATGCTAACAGTTCAGACAGCATGCTCAGCATGAAAAGTCAGCAAAATTTCCCTTCCACTTCCCTTACAAGTACTGAAATCACAAATATTTAGTAACTCCAGATCTTAGTTTTTATTTAAGTACCATATCCAAATCTTCCAGCTCAGGATGTCTCCATACACTTAGAATCCTTTAAGGTTCAATTCTCTTCTTTCTATAAAAGCACCTCCCAAGACCTTCTTGTTTGTAAGACAGTTTTCTTTCAAAGGCCAATCAGTCTCCACAACCATAGTGGAGTCTTCAAAGCCACCCAGTTAGCTCACTCCAGTACCAGCAAAGAAAATAAAATGGGTTAGGTAAAGGTAGGACAACCTTTTTTAATGCTAAAATCAGGAGTGCCCTCTAGTGAGATTCCACAGGTTGCTTGTATGACTAACATCTGTCAGCTACTGCTTTGTTATCTTCATAGGTGGTCTGATCTGTTGGGAGTATAATTACTGTAACATGCTTCCCATAATGCAACATCAAGCATGGGAAAGCAAGAGCAGACTGTGTGGGTGTATGCAACACTGATGGCCCAACTGGCTGGCACTGATGGCACTGACTGGCTGGTGAAGGAACCCCCCCCCAACTAAGGTGCAGTCACAGAAAGTCCCATCACGTACGCACTGAAGTGCTACAGAATGGCTAATGCTCAGTAGCAGAGAATGCCTAAGCTCAGACACAGTGTTAGTTAACATGAGTAAGAGTTTAATGAACACACATCAAACACAAACTCATCTAACAATATTTGCCCTCTTATTATATGCTTTGAAATGCTTGCCTCTAATCTTGCAACCTGCTTTATTCTGATGTTCATATTTATAAGACTAAAACTACTAAAACTGGAAACGATACCTACATTACAGATCCAGACACGACCTGAACAGATAAAATGCAGCGCACACAATCAAACAGGCAGATTGAGAAATTCTGTGTCCTGTCGTTCCATACTATAAAACTGCTGGTCCATCAGCAACTTAATCTTCCAGTATGCCTGGCAGCAGTGCTTGCAGTGTAAGCCCCAGGGTATTTTCGAACTCACTTAGAGGCCTTTTTTGTCAGCTTATGATGGTAATTCTTTGTAGGGCTAAATAACTTGCATATCCATCTTTGTTACATCTAAACAGAAACATATTCATACTTTAGAAATTACGGGTTAGTAGCACTCCCTCCCTTGCTCCCAATCAGTTTGACTGAGGTATTCAAGAAAAAAGTGGAAAGCCATAAATCTTTAGGCTTTCAAAACAGTTTTGCAAATAAAGAGGCAAGGTATAGAGCAAATTATGTACTAGAGGCCACAGAATAATTGAAGTAGTTGGCACAGTACTGGATGTTGGTAGTTACACACACACTAAACTTAAAGAGACCAACAGGGGTGACAACACTGAAGAAAAAGTCATGTTGTTCTGTAGGTGGGCACGTTAGAGACTACATAGGAAGAGAATCACAGGGCTTGAAATTTAATAGGAAAAACTGGCTCAGGAAAACTGTTTCCTAGTTATGCATGTAAGAGTATGGAGAGTACAGAAAAGAGAAAGCAAAAAATTTGTGTTTTACAATAGGAAAACAAATAATTGTTCCTGAGATAGGATCTTGGGAGTGTGTTTTTGTTGATTTTCAGTAACACAAGGCACTCTTTAAGCAAGAGGCTGTTAACATGAAGAGTTAACGGAGTTAACTATAACAATAAAAGAAAGAACAGATGGAGGAGAAATGTCTTCCTTGCTTTCACGTATCCGTGAGGTGTCTGACTTCACACACATCCCAAGCTAGATATCAAAACTAAACCTAAATTTGATGGCTCATATTCCTAAAAGGATACAGTGGCCTTCACCTTTAGGTCAAGAATTCAAATGCAAGCCCAATCAGTACTGACCAACTGTTGTCACCATCTGCCTGTTTAGTGGCCTGGATAAGAACAGAAAGGTTGTTCAGCCCAGTCCCATTGTTAATGGACAGGTGTCTCCATCACAGAAACAACCATCATGAGTGTCACTAACTGGAAGTCGAGTCAGAGAGGTCAAGAACTGAATGGGCATAAAAACTGAATTAACAGATTAAAGAGTCCCCCTAGACAAGGGTCAAAGCAGTTGTGTGCGTGCTCTCTACATAAAGAGCACTTCAGTCTTCAGGGCTTGCAGTCACATGCCTATCACTGAAATAAATTAATTTTTAAATGGAAACAAAATTAAATAAAACTATTTATAATTTGATTTAAATTCAGCTATTAGGCTGTTTCCCACTTTTTTTAGCATCAGCTGGAGTTACACAAAAGCATATCCATGTCTGCAGTTTGTACAGCTGCACTGCTAAATATCAGTATCCTTCTGAATACTCAGAGGTGCTCAGGTCCTCCAGCTTGACAGGTAGCAGACAATGATGCACCCACACCACGGCTATTTCCCACAGTGCTAGCGTGTTTCATCAGAAGGTTTGAAAAGCCACCTGGGCTTCTAAGTGTTGAGACTGGTAGGGGCAGCACTGAACAGGCACACTGGTTTGTACTGGTATTACCATAAACACAAGAGAATCCATAGTTTTTAATTTTCTTGCAGAATTTGGTATTTGCAAATAAAGAGCATTAGTAGAAGCTATTTTAACAAATCTCTTTATAACTGATACTGATGAGAAACTCTTCTTCTTCTGCTGCCTCTTTTTAATTCCTTTATGTACGCTTGTATTTCTAACAGTGTATCAAAACACTAAGACTTTGTAGCCCAAAATATTTTTCTTTCCACTATACATACATGTATGCTTTGCATCTGCTTAGATCCACTGAAATTAGATTATAATTATCTTGTTTTGATTCTCACAGTAAGTGCTGTGCTGGAGTCAACAATGAAGCAGGAAGATATCAGATGCCCAGGGAAGATAGCTTGAAGCATCACCTTTGAAAAATTTGGGACAGATAGTAACTTGGCTTTCCTCCTTGCCAGGAGAGGTAATCTGAGCTTTATGCATTTTAGAGCACGTACACGTACATGTATCTTTGGGAACATTAACATGAGCATGAGGTTTGTCCAAGGAGGAGAAGCTTCCTCAGGCTTGGCCAACAATTCCCATCTTACAACTGTCGTGGAGCTGTGCTTCTCCCAAATCAGAAGTTTTTCCTTGTGACAGTATCCAACAACACCCTGGGAAGTATGAGAGTGGTCTACCCTGCAACTCCCACTCTTTCTCACTGCTACTGTTTATGGAACATGCATTTGGATGCTTTCCGTAATTCATAAATATGAATGTTATTTAATATGAATATTTAAAACAAAAAGCTAAGCAAAAATTCTTATTCACAAAGGTTTTTTGTGTTTGCTTTTAAGAAAAAAAAACCCACCAAACCAAACAACCAAGAGGAGGACACAGGAACTTGTTAGTCTCTTTACAAAGTCACAATAAAGTGCAGCTTACATTAATTCTCACCCAACACTGCCACACAACCAAGCAAACTGTATTTTCTCAAGGTAGAAAGAAAACTAATTCTACTCAAGTTATTTTTCCACTACACTTGAAGGCAGTAATGCAATTCCTGGGAAATAACTGTCCTTCATAGATTATACCTGTGTTTGGCAAGGAACAGACAAGCATAAGTGCATTGGGGGTTGAAGGTATGAGTCTGCCATGAGTTAGAAGAGGTCTCAGTGAATAAAAATATTTTGGACAAGTATTTATCTCCCATTACTACCTAGAGTCTAAAGAAAACTGGGAAGCAGCAGCAATGAACAATGGCTTCATTCTGATAGTGTCAAACAATCTCCAGGGTGAAATGGGTCATTTCAAGAAAATGGACAATTCCTCTATTCATTGCTTGTCCAGATAGCCACCACTCTCTGGAATAAGAGCATATTATCATTTATGCCCAGGCCATGCCTCACTCAGCTACCACGTAATTTTTTTTTCCCTTTCTGAAAACCTTCCTTTCCATTAGAAAGGAATTCCCATCCATTTACCCTCCATCTTCTGTGATACAATCCACATGTCTAGTAGCTTCCTAATGAGTTATGATCTCCAAGTTATTCACATTCATTACAGCTGAATGGATATGCTATGTTTCCAGCTTCATCTCCAAGCTATATATAACCTACATAACAGTATAACCTTTCTTTTCATCCCATGCCTTGTTTATCCAGACTCTCCCTTTGGGAACAGGAACAATCCGGTACTTCAAGACTGTCAGACACAACCTGGCCACAAACTTGTGAAGCCTCCTATGTTCTATATATAAACCAAATCATACAGTTCTCTAATTGTTATGTTAGAAAATAAAATCACATGTTATTGGGATAATATGTAAAGAGAACTGAGAAGTTCCCACAGGTTGACAACTTCAGTATCACTTCCTAGAATCTAAGCAGTAAAATCACAGGTGCTGTCACCATACGGAGATTACAACAGGGTTTGCTGGCTCCTATTTTATTCTGTGACGAATCAGACACAAGTACAATACATGAAGTAAATCCCCCGATGCCTTCAAGTCAAGAATCATGACATGGCTATCTGTTTCTGCAGAAGGCTGGTTTCAGAGATCCAGATTATCCCTCACTATTACATGTTCCTGTAACAAGAAGCACAGCAGCCTGAAGAGTTAAGAGCAACTTTCCTCTATTTCAACCAAAGTTTGATGATGATGCTTTAGCAGGGACCTCCTTCTTCACAAAGGGCTTCTCTCTGGACACTCCTCCTGAGTGCCCTCATAACTGAGTGCACTGGAACATAACATGGAAAATTCTGAACACTACTAAAGCACTAAGGCAACCTGGTCAAGCAATTTTTCAGTGAAAGCTACTGAATTACAAACTCCACATCTAACCAAAATTCCATAAAGGAAAATCAAGTATCCATCTAATGACTGCTTCCAAGGCACACATCCATCATCTTACCCAGCTGCTCAACCTATAACACTGCCTTTGTATTAGATGAGGCTTAAGCTCACTGCGGTACTAACATTAGAAAACACAAGTAAAAAGCACCAACTGATGAAGACAAAGGAACGACCTCCTGAACCCTGTTTAGCCATTTGTACATCAGGGATGAGGAAAGCTTTGGAAAAGGCAGGCCCTAACTGTGCTGTATAAACACCATTGTTAAGGAACCTTAAGCATTTCTAGCTTCTAAGCTCAGAACACAACAGTGGTGTGGTCTAGAAAATAGGAAGGCCATCCTGTGCATTTCACCTACCTTCCATGGGCTAAATGAGTAACTTCTCCCAGGGTGTGCAAATGATGACAAAGGAATTACAATGGTTCTCAGTACAGCTTTGTGATAGGAGTAATACTTTGTGTGAGAGATGTGGAGAGAGGCCCAGCATAACTGTAGGGTTTGTTTTGGAAATATCTGGAAGTTGTAAGCCTGATCCAGCTATCACAGCAGACTGAACCACAATCATGTATGCACCAACCTACATACCCTTGCCTCTAGAATTTGTTAGTTACACACTTGTGTTTAAAACCAGCTTTTTCAGTCTGATTGTTAACTCCCTGAAAACAGGAGAAAACCACCCTGTTAATCACACTCTAAATAAGACAGACATACAAATGTCTGCTTTACATTTATGGCTTTTGAGAAACACATCAAGTAGATTCAAACTTCTCAGAAAATACAGCTGGAAGTGCATGTCCAAACTTCCCACAAAATTCTCATGAGGCACAATGCTCATCAGACTGATAATTGATAACATTGTAAAGACAGAGCAAATCCTGGTTTGTTTATAATGCTGCACAAATAGCTGTGGATCACTCTCTGTGGCATTAGATAAAACAAGAGGGAATCCAAAGCCTTAGAACACAGTGCACTTTCACAGAACAATAATAGTATCACCAACAAGGAAATAAAAACCTTTGCCTGTGCATCTCTTGGCAATCTTCATGCACCAAAGCAGAAAGGAAGGCATTGCAGCATTGTATCTTCAGAGCAATCAGAGCCACACCTACTGAAGGTTACAGCCAGCAATCCAGCAATAGCCTCTATTATAGAAGGAGAAAGTTTTTGCCATCTACAATTTAGACACAACTTCATTAATTTCTGTGTTTTACTAAGATGGGAGACAAGCCTACTTAATGGAACTCACTTGGAAGCTCAAATTGGCGTGTACATATAAAATACAGAGACACATATATACACACAAATAATATTAATTGCAAGTTTCTGAATCTTGCCTACCATCTCGACCTTCCAGTGGTGGCATTTTGTGTGTTATTCATCACTTCTGTTACATGTGTTTGCCTTCTGGTTTCAGCAAATGCATCTTTGTTCTTATACTTTTCAGCATTATCCTGCAAATATTTCCTCAGTCCAAATTCATACAAGTTGTAGGTTTTAGTATTTCCCCCAATTCTGGAAAAAATAAAACAAAACAAAAACAAAAAACCCAAACAAAACCCCTATTATACAAACAGAAACTTTACTGGTGAGAAATTAACCTTGGTAACCCATTCCCATTTTGTAAGAATGATTACCATACACCTTTGTGAACAGCCTGAAAATGCACTGTATTATCAGTGATGTGTACTGCTAAAGAGTTTCCTTGGCATTTGCAACTAATAACTTATTATTATAACCCTTCACATAAAATATAGTAGTGAATACAGGTGAAGTTTGACTATCTTCAAGACCAGCTTCCCAAGATAACACACTTCCTATTATAAACGAGGGGTTTGATCTCTCTTTCACAAAGGGACCCTGGCTCCAACTGCCCAGCTGGTACAGCACACAGTTTGCAGTATCACACTAATGTGCCTAGACAGCAACGAGTTGTGCATCTTATGTATTGTTGCAACTTTCCTTTTCTTAAGCTACCTAACATAGAATAATTTCTCCAAGACTGTCCAGAGCAGGATTCAGCAACTCAGCTGATCACTTGAGGTAGGCTCCAACCCAGAGTGTTCACTTAGGCAAAAAATAATACAGCCTCCCAATAAGCAATCCCAGTCCTGAACCTGCTCCTGCCTTTTCCTCCCATTGCTGCACTGGCTGCTCACCATACAGCCTCTGCATGTGATGGCTATTGTCAAATTCAATGCAAGGACCAGATGAGAGCCTTTCATCACCTCACTGCTCTCAAAAGAAACCTTATAAGCACACTGCCAACACAATACACAACCTGCGTATGCTCATTTTCTTGCTTCTCCCTCTTTGTGTCTCTACACATTAGACAACACTGAGATCCAAAATGGTACTTCAGTCATAAAATCATGATTTAAATTTGTGTGTAGGGCTAAGGAGAAAGAAAACACGGTTACACATACCACACAAACACACGCCTCATCTCTAATTCAAGGCAAACATTTCAAAGGCAGTTTGTTGGCACTCTTTGTGAATATGTATTTAGTCTAACTGGGCTTTATGTTGAATATGTCAACCATGTCATACATAAAGCTGCATATTACTGTCTTTTAGGCGCAACAAAATGGTGAAACAAACGTATCAGGGCTCCTGACTACCTTCAAGTGCCTTGAGTAACCAGCCTGTGGAGGCTCATGACTGAAGTCACGTCATTTAGCTCTCTGAAAATAACCTCAGGCACACAAGATGCTCCTTCCCTCTTTAGCGCGAGCTGCTGCAGCAGAGCCTGCCTCTTGAGTGGAGACATGGCCCAGGCACTCCCACCGTATCTGCCCTTGCCCTAGCCGACCTGTCCTTCAGGGGCCCGTCAGCACCACTGCCTGTGCTGCAAAGACTCTGCACAGTAACTCCTGACACACTGCTACACCAGGCTACGGATAAACTGCGCTCTGTCATTTCATCTCTCCCTAAATTTTTATTACCTTAAGAATCATCTTTTATGCTACACCACCAGGCAGAGAAGTTTAAGATTATGATAATTTTCTGTTATTCTTCTTCAGCCATGTCTGATACTTTCTTATCTGCATTTCTTTTGCTGAAGACATTTGCTGATCTTAAACCTGGCTTGAATGAATAGCAATTGTTCCCTTCTGGTTTTGAAGGTACTTTGTTTGTCTACCCCATTCACTGGCCTGAAATCAGCAAGGCCTCAGATGGCTGTTGCTATGGCAACTCTGTTCATTCAACACTGGCATATAATGAAGACAATGTGTTTTCCATTTAGATGAGTTTTAGAGCAAAAGAGAGAAGACTCCTGTTTAACAGTCCCTGAGAATGCCAGGGTAATATAATCAGGGTTTCTGTAGTACCAGTAAAACCACGATGTGCGACTAAAAGAGGGGAAAGAAAGAAAAGTTGATGTTTCACAATAATTACAGTGCTGGGCAAATTAATCAACAGTGTGAATGCATTTCTTTAATTTTTAAGACCTTCTCCACTGAGAATAATTCAGAAATAAATGTTTTGCTTGTACTTTTCTCCAGTGAAGTGGCAATTTGAACACTACCAACTTGCTAATAAGACACCTAGGAGCCTCTCTCTCCCCCAGCTTCTTTAAGGGCAGGGGTACTCTGAAAGCACAATTAGGATGTGTAGGTGTCTGCTTGTTTTTAAAACCAGTTTTCATGAACACTGACAGGCAGAATTACCAATGCAACAACTTTCTCTGCCGTCTCCTGGGTACTGGCCATGCAGGCTACACCTGCAAGGCAGAGAGGGTCCCTCTACAGAAGCACTGCGGATCCACACTACCCACAGAAACAAGGAACAGAGTTATTAAAGAAAGGGTTCTTTGAATAAAGATATGATTCACGTTCCACTTCTATGCCCTAGGTGTTTCTACCTACCTCAGTTACATTAAAAATGAGTGTAACAAAGCATGTGTCAGGAGAGAGGAAGCAGAAAGGGCTCTGCACACAGGGAAGGTGCATGGGGAAAGGTTGCTCCTCTAGCCCACTGGGGCTTGTCATGCAATTACTGCTCTGTATTGCTACTAAAGGCCACTACTGAAGAGGGCTTTTTAAAGAGAATCCTACAAACATTTCCGAAAATCTTACACCACAGACACTTGTTTACTCCTTTGATCTACAAAATCTGGACATTTCCCCTCTCTTCCTCTTCTCCTTCCTTGTCTCTTGCTCTCCCACAAGCCTTTTCCTAACTTTTTATCTGGTTACCTTCTGGGATTCACTCGGGAAAAGAAAACAGGGATTTTTGAGATCCCCAGCAATAACAACAGAGGAAAATGGAAACTAGGCATTGTAAGTTCTTCTATCTGCAGTGGAAACAGTGACTTGAAAAGAGTTCTCTTTTCCACTGTTTTTGCAGAGCAGCAGGGAGCAAACACTTCCTGAAAGGAAAGCCAGTTTTCCAAACTCAAATGAAGTCCAATGTTTTAAACTCCTTCAAACAGGAAACAGCATGTTTTCAGTTGACGTGTCCTCCATTTAATCAGGTTATCGCCTTATGTCACTCAAAGGAGGTGAGTGGTTTTGGAACAAAGTAGTCTTTTTTTTTTTTTTTCTGGTAGGAATCACATTTATGTCAGGTTTGTGGGTGGTTTTTTAAAATGGCAAAGTAAAAAAGACAATCACAAAGCAGCAGTAAAGACACAGGATCTACATTTAGCCATTCTCAAGGGTTTTTTTCCACTGATGAAGTTAAGATCTTCACGAGTAAAGAAATGACCTGTTTTAATACACAGAGGCTCTCTCTACACATGGAACGGTCATAAAATCAAAGCTGAGGAATCCTGGGTGTTCACAGCAATTTCAGCTTCTGCATAACAGCAGTTTGTGAAATTGTGCACATTCAGTGTCACACACACAAACCATCCCAGGATTTCAAATAGCTGCGCCACCAGCTTGCTTCAAATATCTGAAAACAAAACACAGTATTCTCCACATAGATATCCACAGTAAGATGCCTGACAATTCCAATTATTTCCTAAATACAAGGTTTACACAGGTGGAGCCAACTAATACTTCTCTCTTATCCAAGTGAGCTGGGCTTTGATGGGTTATAAAACTTAGTGACTACCCATATATTTTGTAGCACTATCTAAGGAGGAGGAAGATATATGTCAAGATCTGTGTTTGTTCCTTTATACTTCTACAGCTGAAGAAAGCAGTCATGTTTATGTCTGTCAGATCTTTTCTGGCTCTTCACTTGTGCTGACAGCCTACAGCCTTGCTTCAGTTCCTACAAAGCTCAAAACCTGCAGCTGCACTAGCTGGCATGCCTTTTCTCATTCTTCCCCTCCACCCCATATCTTCCCCCTTTCACTCCCCCTGTCTTTATTTCTAACTTTTTTTAATCTAGATCAAAAGCATATAGGCAGCAAACCTGACTGGGCTCCAAGAAGAGACAAACACTGAATTTTAAGGCACAACTACAGATATGCTGGTACATGCACTCACACATGCACACTTTCCCTTTCTTATTTCAAACAGCCACCTGCTATCCTGTAGATCGGCTATTGCACTGATCTCATCTATTGTCAGAATACCAAAAAAACAGCCATCATTTATGCAAGCAAGACAGCAATATAAATCAAGACAAGCTCGGAGTACTTGAATATAGATTCATTGTCACTTCAGACCTTGAGAAGTAGCTCTTTGGCTCCTGTCAGCTAAGTCAAGATTCAAGGTTACAATTCCCCAGATGAAACAACAGACAAAACAATTTTGTAGTTTCAGACCAACCAAAGGGTAGTTTTGTTTAAACCCAGTAACACAGTTTCTTAAAAACATTAGGAGAAATAACACTGGTTCTTACAGAAATTTCTATTCTCTACAAGTTACAAACCCACAACCAGCTTCAATTTCAGGGTCCACATGAAGAACTGTACTGCAGAATAACTGTACTGGCAAACAAAGTTAAGATGAAGCTTTTGAAGTGTCAGAGGTAAACTTCACAATAACATTCAGGTCAAACTGTTCACTAAAGGATTAATCAATTTCCTTTCCACATCTCTCCTTTGGAGACAAAACCACTGTAGAAACAGTGGTGAGCAGGGCAGAGCTGCAAAAGAGCAGGACGCAAACCAAAAGAGCAAAGCGTGCAACAGCAGAGGTTCAGAAGGGAATATTTGCTGCTTTTCCTAGATCCACAGTGTCCTAGTTAATCCACACAGACAAGACAGCAGCAGTAAGCAGTATACCTCAGAAACAAAGGCAATTTCAACAAGATTCAGCACTGAATCTGCAGTGTACTTCAGTATCACTTGTCAGTCTTTGTACTACACACTGGCATCTTGAGGCTCTCGGCAAAGACCAGCACACCAGCGCAGGAGCTGCTGCAGGGGCCTGACTGTAAATGCGAATAATCCCATGAGCATCAAGGGATTATTCGCCATGGTTCAGCCATCTCAGTCTTTGCACGCAAGGTGGGGGAGAGGATAAAGCAGCTCTGCAGCCTGTAATACAACTTTGTGCACATCCAGCCATGTGCAACAGGGATGGAACCAGCCTTAAGCTAGGACCATGTTCCCTAACAGGGTTAGTTGAGGTGCAAGCAAGCCTAAATTAATTCTTACATCCTTCTGCGCACAGCACCCCTCCCTCTGGCAGCCAAAGACTCTGTGGTGTAGCTGCTGAGCCAAAGGTAGCAGGTCTGGCTTCTGCACCCACGCTGTCAGCAGGAGAGGAAAAGGGAAACAAATGACAGCAAGATGTTACTGGCTTACACCTTGCACAGAAAGGGGAATCTCTGGAAGATGGATCACAGTAGGGTTGCTGCTCTTCGAGATATTTCAAATGCCTAACTCTTTTTACCCCTCCTATATTGTAAGCCTGTGCCTTCCTCAGCAGCGAATGCTGCTTCTGTGAAAGGCCCAGCATGAGTGCATTGCCTGCGCTAAGGGGAGCGGGCAGGAGAAGTCCCCAGTCCCAGGCTGGCAGTGGGAGATGAAGAGATAGAAACACTGCATCTGAATAAACAGAAGGCCAAGTCCCTTGCTGGAGAGACAAGCACAGAGCAGAACATGGAAACCTGGTGAGGGGCTCTGAAGGAAAGGTGGCAGTGAATCCCTCAAAGATATGCCAGGAATTCCTGGTGCCGATAATAATAAAACTGAGTATTTTTTACTTATACAAACAAAAGGAAGTAATTAATCAGCTGATGCCTATTTCCCTCATTCCTTCTACTTCTATGGCACTGTGATAACGTATATCAGCTTCTGATCTGTCCCAAAGTAGCATTAGTAGTTTTTTAATCTGCACTGAAATGCTGCAAATTCATGAAAAAGGAAGTATTTTCTTCAGATTTTTAAAGCTGTTTTTCCTTTTCCCATCCACACACGTACAGAGCCTAGAAAACTGCAGCCAGGTCATAGGTGGGGTGCACCCCAGTACTACCACAAGTAACTGAAATAATTGTTTCAGCACAGCTTGAACCATGAAAATAAATCTGTTCTTATCCCTAACGCACTAATAAATGGCAACAACAGAAGCAGCAGCAAACACTTGATTATCCAATGTTTACAAAATCACAATATTTGCAAAAATTGCCAGGGAACTTTTAAATTCAGACAAAGAAAAAAGTTTAAGAAGATTCAACTGTTTCCAAGCAAGCTGATTAACTGCTAAATGACTGGATGCGCGCTGCGCTGCTTTTGTTAGAATGAACACTGAACGCAGAACGCTGTCATACTGAATGTCCACTCAGCATATGACATATTCAAGTAAAATTAATTAGAAGAACCTTTTTTCCCCTTCATATTTACAAACATAGATGTCATTTTCATACTATAAATTCTTCCTCATCTCAGGAACAATTACTGAGCAAACTAGAAACTGAAACTTTGAACCAAGCAACAAAATTTCCAATAAAATTATGTAGACACATAAAAAGTCAACATGACCTAAGTCTTCATTCTTCTTAAACAGAAAGCACAAAGTTCTTAATAGTCTACATTCTTGCTAAGCATAATGTAAGAGTCACTACTATAATGAGAATTTTCAACAACAGATAATTTTCTTGTAGAGAATGGGATTTACTCAGGTAGATGTCAGATGCTCAGGAAGCTTATGATACTCCTGTGTTAAAATACAGTGCACCAGCTCATGAGTGCTGTCTAATAAAGATATTACAACACCAGCAAGCAACATGGCTAAACTAAATCCTAATGTAAACTACTGTCAGAGGGGTATTACATTGTTTTCATTTGCTCTGTGAGTTGCAGACTTTAGGATAATAATATTGCTCGGTAATAGTGATAGCTTAATTTCATGTTGTAACACCCTAATGACTTTATTGTTTCACTCCCATTCCAATTCCAATAGCTATTACCATTTAAACACCTGTATTATCAAAGTGCTGTGGTTGAGTACCTTCCGGATAATTTACTTATGTTACAGAAGACTAATTCAAAGGAAGGCTATAGTTAGTTTCCCTAACTATCGCACCATTTATCTTTCTAGCATAAGCAGAAACCATCAGAAAAGCGTATGTTGATTAAACCGACCAGCCTACAGTCATACTTCAGTTCACGTCCAGGATATATTTCCTTCAACAAGATGATTGAGGGGCAAGCATTTCTAAAAACTGTCCAGAGCAGCAAGTTCTTGTTACACACAGTTAAGAAATTAAAACTTCTCAGATAGAGATGTCCAGGTAGTACATTTAGGTCAGTGGCTTACCAGTGCAAGAATTAAGTACTTGCTCTATGGAGACAGGCAACAGTCTATGGACCTTAACTTCAGAAGTGACTATTGAAAGTTGAATACTTATACACCCAGTGATTTGGACACCAAAAGAATAAGATATGCTATACAAGTAAAATACAACTTAACAGATAATATATATCCTAATCTTCAACTACATTAGATGATCAGTCCTGCTCAAACAATTCTACTTGCCATTGATAAATACATTAAAAGTGAGTTAAAATGCCCCCTTTTTTTTTCCCCCCCAGAAAGGGCTTCAACAATTTATTTTTCTTGACTTCATCTTAATCAACAAATAAAGTACCTCAAAGAAATAGTAAATAATTACTAAAAAAACTTACTAAAAAGCATTTTCAAAATTAACTATTTTCCAAACAATTAATACACTGAAATTTCTTCCATCACAATCTATTTAATATGGAATCTTTCATGGGAGTGATGTGAAAAGTTTGAAACAGTCATACATCAGTGACTTAAAAACCAGCTGATCTGAACTGGAGACTCTTGGCTGGTGATTCCTGTATGGCAGTATATACTTACTGTGTTATAAAACACCATGACAGTTCTGTTGTACTAAAGATACCGTCTTTTATTCCTTTAACTGTTTTGGGGTTAACATTTTAATGGGCATAATAAAGCTGCAGTAAGTAGCTTCCCTCTAGGGGTTAGGTTTGGGGAAAAAAAAAGCTTACCTTAACTTTTACTACTCGATTTTGTACACTTTGGTCTTGCTTCAAGACTCGGATGAATCTGACCTTACAGACTGCTATCCGCTATCCATGTAAGTGAACAACCTGCAACTGCTTTAATTACTTCTGTTACATAAAAACACTCTTCAAGTTCTACAAGAAAAGTTTACACTGAGATCTAACAGTAAAAGAAAAAGTAATCTAAAAATCTCTTTTCTGATCCAAAATATTTCAGGTAAGTCTGACAAACTACTGCTCTCTGCTGCTTCTCTGGAACATTTTCCACACTGAAATTCAACAACAAATACATACTAAAGCTCTGTGGACTTTTGCAGTTAGTATGGAATGCAGAGAAGCATTTTTAAATTTGAAGTTCTCCCTGTTGAAACTTCCATTAAGGTTATTTACACACCTTCTGTATAACATCTATTTTTTTCCAGGCATGTACCTAAACGAGGGGTTTTTAATATAAACAGAAAGTGTGTTTGCCCTGCACCATCATGAAACGTAAAAGATAACTCTCTCTGCTTAAGAAGCCCCTGAACTATGTCTAGGTGTCCCCAAATATTTGGATAACCATGTAGATAAAGACCTCAACTGCCAATATTCAAGTTCTCTTTTTGCCAATTCAAGTAGGAAACATTAGGACTTTGCCAACTCACCCACCTAAATTGCTTCTGAGTACATTCACAGCAAACCACCTCCAATTACAAGTCTAAGGTAAGGGTTTGTACAGTGTATGTAATACTCACACATCCACTACATAGCTGCATATCCTCATTCAACCAATACGGCAAAATGAAAACAAAAGTTTATGCCATTTTTAATTATTTTTTCCAAGTATTTAAAGAAAAAACAACTTTGAAAGTGCGTTTTGATGTCTATCAGAAAAAGCTCATCCCACTAACAACTTTCTTGTAGAAGACAGGACAACTCACAGCATTTATTATGATGATATATTATTACTTAAGAACTCCAGGACTCCTGAGTTCAATACCTGTTTGTGGCACTGACTCACAACATGCCCACAGGTAAGTGACCTAATTATTTTGTGCTTGCTTTGCTATTAGAAACGCTGGAAAGAAATTTGAGACCCTTGGACCAAAATCCTTTCTGAAAGCACTGAACAACAGGCTTTGCAGTATCTGAACATAGAAGTGGAAAGCAACTTATCCATTAGTACAATTAAATTTTTCCTGACACAAAAGGGAAGAGATTAATATTTTACTAAACTATGTGCTCAAGAGCTTTTTGTTTTTCATCTCTTTCACATGTTCAGTCATTCAAGTAATTTCCTTTGCTATTATCCACCAAATACAGAATCATAGAATAGTTAGGGTTGGAAAGGACCTTAAGATCACCTAATAAGATGAAGAGAGGGAGAAAAATCCCTCTATTACTATTTCTATACTATTTCTATGCAATATACAAACCTTAAGTTTTGATTAACAAGTCAGAATCAACAGTTAATTTCTCCCATATAAGTTATTATTGCCATAGGATAAAATATAATCATTATTTTGAGAGTCCAATACCCAAGGTTATTCTCACAACATAAAGATGTTTATGTAGCATTTTTGAAAGGGAGTAAGAAGATTATTTCAGTCTCTTCTAATTAATGGTATTGACCAAATCATGGTGATTCATTTGCTCTCCTACACAGAGAACAACCGCCCTCTGGCTAAAAAACCTAAAGTTATATTAGCTCTTAATTTCCGTTTTCAAAGGTATGTTTATGGAATATTTAAATTTGTAATAACTTTTCCTAGCATACATACTGACTCATGTGTTCTCTCTTGTGCTCCCCATTTGCCCACTCCATTCACCCTCCACCCTGAGCCTACATTACAATTATAATTATAAATTTACATTATAATTTAGGTATGTGCCTGAGTGTCCACATATAATAAACACAATCACTAACGTAACATGAAGGAAAAACTAACACTGAATTTCTTTGCTTGTCCTAAGAAATGCATTGAGCTTGGTTTGGACCATGTGAAAGGACCTGGATGTGGGATGCAGCCTGATGCTCTAATTGGAGAAATGGTTTATTTAAACACAATTTCTACTACTGCAGTAGAAAAAAATAGTGCCACATTTCTTAGGAAGAGAACTTATTTAATAAGGATTTTGCATTTCACTGCAATGCCATAAAGGTTTTTGAAGAAATTCGTATGCACTGAATTAATTACTTGAAGCAACTAGCATTTGAGCAGGAACCTCTTGAAGGACACAACAGCAAAGCAGACTACCGTGCTTAATGTGACAAGGAGTTACGCACAGGCTCAGGCTCAAGAACTTTAAAAGAGCCTCCACATGCTGGAATAATTCACATCTTGATGATAGATTTCTAAAGGAAGAGAAGGGTAAGGGGAAGAGGGCAGAAAAGAGCTATGCTTAGACTAAAAAGCACTTACTTCTAAAGGCAAAACATATGGATCTCAGAAAAGAGCTTCAACATGTTTCTATTGAAAATAACATTTTGGTGCACAGGAAGCCTACAAAACTCTGCATTCACTGGCTCTGGCAAACTCATCTTCTTGTTCTCTGCCTCACATTCCTGTTTGCTCCACAGCAGAGCCCCTCCATCTCAGTACCCAAAGATTCCGATCAGTTGTGACTTCCAACTCAGAAGTAATCACCTTAACATTCAGCTTTGCCAACAACTGTGCAAGGTGCTTTAAAAAAAGGAAAAACAAACAAACCAACTAACCAACCACTAATTTAGTTCACTATTGTTGTCCTTAGGTCAGCTCTAATTATTTTCCAGCATGGCAACTTTGAGGAAACTAACACATACTGAACTTTCCTCCTACAAAGGAAAAACAGAATCAAATTTCAAGGAAGGCATCACATCCAATTTTGCAGCCTTCCAGTTCTCTCCGAGCCAATTCAAACTCCAGACATCAAAGTGCATTTGGTTGTTGGTTGGCACCATCGCCACTGGGGACAACCCAGGGCTCAGCAGGATTCCCTGGGGCAGGATGGTAGAATGACACACCACTACAGTCATCTCACTCACCTGAGAAGAAGCCCTTGGCCTCATCACCTAAGTGTGTGCAGGAAATGTTGGCATCTGGAACACAGCTGTGATTCAAAAGTTGCAAGTGCACACAAACATCTTTATTCTGATATATTTTAATCGTGAGACTAAAATGCAAGGTAAAAAATTACACTGATTTGTAAAAATACTTGACGGAAGTGCACACAATATTTTCCATATTCTGCTCTTTGGAATAAACAGCACCACTACAGCACATACCTCCAGAGGAATAAAGCCAGACAACAACTTCAATTTTTGTCACTCTCACAAATGCTCTTACAGCACTTCAGCTCTTACCTAGCTTCCTTCCCAGCCAGAGCCAGTTATTGCTGGAAGGGAACCAATGATTTCTCATGCGTCCCAAAGCAATGCATGTTACCTGAGCTCTCATTAGTAGCCAGCCTGTGACAACGGCAGTACTGAGGAAAATTATATTCCTGTTTAAAGCGGCAAGGTATAAAATCTACATGTACACCAGCCAGAGAAGAATTTGGTACGCATATTAGTAAACACTTGAAGAACAGTTTAGTGTAAGGTTCAGTGAAGTCTGGTCAGCGATGACAGACAAAGCAACACATGAATATGTTCATTAATGAAGTTCAGCATAACCTCTGCATCAGATGGGTTATTAACTACATGGAAGCTTACCATGATGCAAGCCAACGTTGCCAGTTAACCCAGTAACCTCTCACACCACACATGTGGTTGCGCCCTAAGGTGGGGGCTATGATATCTGATCTTCCAAGTAAAAAGATAAATAAAGGAATCATTCTTGGTGTAATTTCCATGATGTATATAGTTTGTCACAACTTGAGGAAGGAAAATACGATTTTGCATAACTGCGCAACATGCAGCCAGCAACACCTTTCACCCATTACCAATTTATCCTCAGACTGATTTTACAAAATGAATCATGTAATAATGAAAAAGGCTAAGACCTCTATTTAGATAAAGCTTAAATTCAGGTCCAGTAGCTTACCTAACTAAATTATAAGATCTTTTTTTGCTGTTAGACATATTGTTTGTTTACCAGGCATCAAAGAACTAAACAAAAAAGCATCAAACTTCTTTAATACCCCAAGTTTTCACCTAATCCTGGGCAGAAAAGTAATTTAATTTCTCAGTTTCAGGATATCCAATGTTAAACTTTACTCATAGCTCAAATCCTTTATTAATATTGCCAGAAATTGGGGCGGGGGAGGGAGGAGGATTGACTTTTTCCTATTCACGTCAAAGAAGAGGTGGAGATAAATTGCATACCTGTTAGAACAACATGATTTAAAACTTTACGACAGAATGAAGCTCCTGTTGTGCCATCTGGTTAATAAGCTGTCAGTTCATTTATTAAGAATATAGAGATCTGATGGAATCTGGGGAAGCGGCTGACAGCCCATCATATTTCTAATTCTAAGGTACATCCTGTCTTTCAGTAAAGTTTGAATAAAACAATTCCACATGCCAGGTTTGCAAGTGAGCTATACAAAGAACAAAGGCATTTGGGAGGAAGCTTGTAAAAATCTAAAGCTTTGTAGAGTATCTAGAGAAATGTATCTCTAACCAGAAGCTGAATCAGTCTCATTTCCCCCGTTACGCTCCCCAGTACATTTTCTCCCATCCCTCCTCCATCCCATACTACATTCTTCTGCATAAGGAGGTTTTGAAGCAGGTTTAAAGAAGGTAATCACTGTTGGAGGGAGACAGGAAGGGTAGGAGTTTTTCATCTCCAAGGCTAAATGGATGAAGCTGATCTTAATGGATAGCATTTGCAACTGTCTGCAGGCTGAGAAGGGCATTTGGACTATCTGAGGAGCAAAAACAAATTTCAGCTGATGCCTATGAAAAAATGGTGGGAACAGAGAGAAAGGAAAAAAACCTTAAGAGCTGTGAGTCTCAGCTGTCCAAAGCATCCTCTGGTAAAAGGAATTCTTACAGAATTACAGAAGCTGAAAGTGACAAAAATGTAACTTTTTGTTCCTTTATTGGATGTTTTACTACATCCTCACCAGGATCTTCATTAAAATCCTACTTAAGGCTAAGTCAGTGGCTGGTTGCAACAGTAAAGTGGCACCCTTGGGATATTGCTGATGTGATTAAAACACACACAGAGCAGCGCCACAAACTGTAGCTTTTTCAACTTGGATATCCCTGTGTTTTTGTCTGCATTTTTAAGGAGACTAACAAACCTTTTGATTGAAAATATACCAACTGTTAGGAAATACCTTCTGTTAGATGAGAAAAGGTGTGCAGCACTTGACTGGGACTGGCAATAACCAGCTCTCCTGCTTTGACAGAACAGCATCGTTACCAGCAAAATTTTAGCTGGGATCAGGGGAACCAGTTATATTTCTGAATGTCTCAAGTGCACCTGTAACCTCTTCTGGAATGCAAAAAAATAAATATAACACAGTCTTTGCTGTATCACAAGGATGCTGGAAAACCGCATTTGAATAATATTCAGACATATTTAAAAGATCCAAGTCCATCTGCTACTGAAGTCTTTGCAGACCTCAGCTTTATTTTCAAGATTTTCAATGGGTAAGAGAGAAAGTTTCACCTCTGTTGGTAGGATAAACCTAAGTCACAGAAAGATCCAGTGATTTCCCAAAAAATACATGGCAAAGACTGACAGAGCCGAAATTGAATCTACATACCCTGATGAGAATAGGCCAATTACAGAAATACCTAGTTCTAACTCTTGTCACAAAAAGAGACCTTTGCCAAGATTCTTTGACTTAGAAGTCTCCAACACTTGGAGTTCCTGGAGCTGGCTTTATCCCTACGGCACATCTAGCACTGTTTTAGTTATTTTATCATTATAGCTCTGAGACAGGAATGTACTACTATTTCTAATGTGGTTCATAATAAATTCCCCACAAAACAACATCAAGACTAAAGTTAAACATGTATTCATGAGCTTCTCTAAACTCTAAACAGTGACACGAGAAAATATTTTTAATAGCTCAAAAATCTCAGCTCATTTACCAGCTCTTTTAATCCCTACTATTTTAGGCACTATTATTTCAACACATAAAATTTAGCTATTTTATATATAAAAAAGAGACAGCTGATTTCTTTGTTATCATAAAGATATGAGTCTGTTTCCCTTTTCATAACTGTAGGTAATGCACAAGCGACCAGAACTCACAAACATTTTACCACTGAGCATTATACAACAAGCACTTTCTGAAAATGCAGCTAATTCTCTGCCTTAAAAGCAGAACAAACGCTAATAGAACAAAAGGGAAGACACACCTGCTCTCCTTGAGCTGTAAAGTTTGGGGTTTGGTTGGTTTTCAAATGCAAGCTCCATAGAAGAACAAGCTAATCTGTAGAAATACACTATCTCTCTACAGTTGGGGCTTGAAAATTAAACAAATAAGAAGTGACTGTAAAACAGGGCACAACAGTTGGAACATTCCATTGGGTAAGTTATTAGTAAAACCTCTTAAGAATTGGTCATCAAGTTACACTAGTATTTTGGTTACAGGATGTTGTAGACAAAGTTACTGAGAAACTGGAGGATGACAGCATTCTGCTTCATTTAAGAGACACCAGATTCAAAACAATTTTCTCAAACTTTTTTGTTCATAGCAAATTTGAAAGACACTGTATTTCCAGGCCATTTGAGATAGTAACTCAGACTGACTCAAAAATCCTATTTCTCATACATGTCTCAACTACAAAGTAAGAATTTTCAAGGTTTTAAACTCACTGTGTGTTCTGTCATAAACACAGGATAACAACATATATAAGAGTAATCAAAACATGCAGAATATTTTACACTTTACCATCCTGTTTTAGAAAAGTTTAGCTGCTAATGGGTTAGATGTTACAAGAAATGCTTCTTCCAGGAAGAATTCAGAATACTGTTCAGACTCTTAAGCTAATATGTCTGCCATTCACATGGAAGCATGCTGCCTAGTTGCCGTAAAATCATATCAGTAACTTCACTGTTGCAGATTTATTGGGGGAGGAAGACAAGGTAGAAGAAACCAAAATCATTCTTCAGTTCTCAAAATGCTTTACAATATGTTATGTTTTCTATATCACAGCATGTTTTCCATTTTCAAAACCTCAAATGAGCATCTTTTTTCAGGCATCATTAATTGCCATTAGCAATGTGGAGACCTCAAAACTCAATGGAGGTTTGGGCTGGCTTCCAGAAGCTGACATTCTTACCAGCATCTCTTTGGTCTAGAAATCCTGGGAGAGTTTCAATTCTTCCTTGTTCCCAAATGGGTACAAACATTTCAAGAATAGACTTTTCTGTGGTATTTCTCTTCCCTCTTCCAAACAAACCCAGCAGTCCAGAAGCATGTGCAAAAGGCTGTGAAATACCTCTTGTACCTTCCTCAACCACCTAAAAATGATCAAAGTTTTGGATAGAGATTCGCTTTTATGAAGCAGGATACACAACAGTAATCCACGGCATTATGAAAGCTCTTCAGAAAAGTTTGCCTCCCTACAGCCCAAACCGGAACATCTAAATCTGCTCTTTCTGGAGCTGAAAAATCTTGATGCACTTTCACCTCTTACAGCAAAGGTCAGAATCTACCAGAATCACCCACTATGCTGTCTTATTTACAGAAAGAGTTATCTATTTCCATATTTTCCCCATTGGAGTTATTGGAGCCAATAGCTGATTTGTACCTTCAACCATCTGATAACCTTGACACAATATCACTGCCCTGCAAGCAACTGGGCCTTGCTGTTCACTGATTTCAGCAAGAAGCAGGTTTTGCAGAAGGATGCATTATCTTCCCAAGACTAAAGAAGATTCATATAGAGAAACTTTGATAAAAATCAGCTTGAAAGCAGTTTACAGGATAAACTCCAAGGTATGAAAAACGCTAAGTGAGGCAACAAATAGGTTTAAAGTCATCTTCAATACCACACCTACTGAGGCCACAGAAGTCCGCTGTACCTTGGCTAATTTCAGCAGATATATGTTCCTATGCTTGGCCTCAACTACAGACTCCTTGTATTTGAGAAATTCGGGGATAACCTACACTTTTTCCGACCTTGTAACAAAACAGCAATAATCCAAGAACTTTATTTCATGACAAGATTGCAATAAAAATAGGTTGTTTTATCAGAAAGAAAACCCAAAACAACATCGAGGCTTTTGCTGCCAATGACTCACAATACTGGTTTTCCTAAACTGTCCACAAGTACTTCACAGCAGACTGTAATGATTTCAGCCTCTGCTGAAACATGCTCCCATTGAAAACCATCACTGTATCATCATCTTTCTGTTGCTCTCTCAGCTCATGGCTTAATGTATAAGGCATGACAGGCAGACCGCTACCATAAAGTCTGTTCTGCCAGCAGCACTGCTTTTTTGGTTTACCTTCACACACCAGCCTGTCATTCACAGCAGGTCAGCAGTTGTGCGATGAGCAGCTCTGCCAAACCCACTGCAGCACAGCAAGCTTCTGAGAAAGGGACCAGACAGCTTGAGGTGAAACCAGCTCAGCCCTCCCAAGACAAGCCAGAGTTCCTATGAATCACAGCCGTTAGTCATGCTTATTACAGCACAAACACCACGTATTTGAACAGCAGCCTGCTTTGCTGGGGACCAGCTGCATGCTAACTTCTACAAAGGTGCTCATTAAAGCCTCCACCTCCTTTTATCTTTTGGATCTCATACTGCTCCCATGCCAGCCTGCTTTTGGAAATTACTGCTTCCATGAAAGCTTTGGCTTTTGGAAGAATAAGGTGGGTTGTCTAAAGCAACATTTGGGGCCTTTCCAAACAATTGATCATAGCTGAACGTCAGTGTAGTTGCAATATGGCATATCCCTACTAATAGAGACAACCCACTACGGTTTTGTTGCAGAATGGCTAGCACATTATTAAGCCTCCCTGTATTACAGCAAAGCTGTAATCAACTTCATAAATATACCAAAACCTCCACCTATGCTTATAAATCGACAAGAAACAAAGGTAGTTTATTACTCCTCTTATAGACAGTGCTACTGAGTGAACTTCCCTAGGGCCCCACAGCTATTGAAGCAGTATTTTGTTAGTGTGTTAAGCAAAGCCCCGTCCCCAGCACGATACCGCAGGACACCCTGTTTGCCAGCTTCAGCAATCTGACCACAGTCTCCACCGTCCAGGAACTGCTGCACCGACTACTCTAATCCAGTGTTTCTAGGAAAGTGAAAACCCCAAGTCTGGTAGGAAACCAATTAGCATCTTGCTAGCACCACCGTCGTACTTAATTATATTTAGGAAGCAATTATCAACAGAGACCTCAGTCAATATCCTTACTGCTATTAGCAAAGTCACTCCCAAGGAACAAACAGGGAAAGCATAGGAGTTAAACCATGTGAAATTACATTGTATTCATGTCAGGTTTGTTCTCTTTCTACTGTCTTAATCTTTTACTTTTTAAATTACTGCATCACATGACATCTTTTAAAAGCTTCAACATATTAAACAGCTTGACAGAAATATTATTGGAAAGGAGACTCTTGGCTCTATGCAGGAGCACAGATTAGACTGACATATTTATCCTTTCTGACGCTATGAAACAATAAAAAGTAATATTTCTTACGATAGTTTAAATTAAATGCTATTTTGTAATTAAAAAATCAAGTCCTAGAATTAAGAGGCTATCACCTGAAAATCTTATTTCTCTCCCTTTATAAAATGTGTTAGTAGCAAAAACCTTGAAAAATATAATTCCAGTGTCATGAATGCCAGAAAAGCAAAACAAAAAACCCAAACTAGGAACACCCTTCTAAAAAAAACCAAACAACAACCTAACAACCCCAAACCTCCTTAAACAGAAAAATACATTTGCTCCTCCATATTTATGAGCTTTTCCAGACAAGAGCTGAGCTGCAGTCAGAAGTGAGTAAGGTTTTTCTCCAATGACATGCAAATCCATAAAATTTCTAGCATTACACCCTGCATAAGACAGATGTGAGTTCCCACAAATCACCGGCACTGCTATCAGCCTCAGTGCAGGAAAAGAGCTTGGTCCATGGCCTCTATACTGCAAACCCCTGGTGACATGCTGTGTTACACAACGAGCTCTCCTTCCATGCGGACCAGCAGCTTCTCTGCACGGCAGAGTCTGCAAGTGGCCTGGATGCAAGTCAGTGAACCGGAAGGGAGAATCTCCCATGTGAATCTCTTTTCCAGCACCAACACAAGCATGAAGGGGATCTGTTCAAAATGAGAGGTGAACTGGAACAAGGGCTTCATCACAAGGAATATGCCAGTTATTTTCCTGAAGCAGCATGAGCAGTGCTTGTTATCATGTACATGGGTAACAGCTATCACATTCATTGGCTACTTCCAAATGACAAGCCTTCCCCTGAGGAAGAATATATTGTGACTGCAACCTAAACACACAATGTATACACCAATGGCACAGAAAAATCTCTAATTTAGGAGAAAATATTGCAAATAATTATACATTATTTTTCATGTAAAACTTCTCAAAGGCTACACAGTCACACATAACATCTATCTGAATTAGACAGCAGATTTCAAGTAGGGGAATTGGAAGGGGCTTTGAGTAAGAATTAGACTAGGAAGTTGATAGAGTGAAGGAATCTTTTTTGCAGCTGAGCTGGGCACCAGAGCAGGAGAGCAAGGTTAAAAAAGAAATCCCTATCTCTACCAAAGGTTAGTATTACAGAAAAAAAAACAAACAAGCTACTACCCTTATTTCTATTATTTGTTTTACAGTAATATCTATAAGGCCCTTTGCCAGACACAAAAGCAAACTGTGACAAGCATTCTCCCAGCAGAGATTTATAATCTAATAACAGGATATGGCATAGGTGAAGAGACTTGTCCAAGGTCACGTAGTAGATACACAGCACAAATAAGGATGTCAATACTTCCTGACACTCTCTCTAGTCCCTTGCCATCTAATTCACATTGCCTCCCTACACCTTTGATGACAAACAAGCAAAGAACCTATTTAGAGTGGCAGGAAGGGATGATGACTCTACAGACAACTATGGGCCCATTTTGCTGATGAAATAAAAGGTTTCCATTTATCTTTCAAGGCAACAGCTGCAGGTAGAGTTGTTATTTGTTATAACTACAAAATCCAGAAAATCTCTATTAATAAATTTAATTTTACATTATAAATATAATTGCATAAAATACATAAATCCCCCTTTTACTTAAAGATAGTTTCTTAAAAACAGCAAGATCTACACTTATCTTCCTTGTGTGGTATTTGTTGCTGCAGATTTTGAACAGGAGATCTGAAGCATTAAGAAACATAAGCTTAACTGTCTTCCTTCCCTGTCTGCCTTTGTTTACCATGTAAATTGCCACCCACACACTTTCCCATATAGAGCACAGTGGGGTACTATTCACCAACATAGAGCTTCAGCAAACGCAGCTCCTGTCCCCAGCAGGAGTAAGGTTAAGTCTGGAGTTCACCCTTTAAGTCGCATAAATTTATCTGGGGGTAACAGAAAAAAGAGGTCTGGAAAGAGTCACTGAGCTAATCCAACTTACGCCTAACAGCCTTGGGAACAGTGGAATGGAGGGAGATGCAGAACAGAAAATGCACAGAAAATAGATTATTTAACAGAAAGTAATTTTAACCCCAATAATTTGTGTTTTACTAGGGTTCCTTAATGACACATAGAACCTACATGCTTCACCATGCATCCAGAAATAAGCCAAGAAACAAAAAAAATAACCAAATATCCAGAACTACATAGGTTTAAACTCCTGAAAGCAACAGGAATTGCTGCCAAATATTTGAAGGGTCTCTTCTTTTAGAGCACTATTTTCTTTCTTCCAAAAGCCTTAACAAATGCTCTGCAACCTCACAATCCATTTATGAAGCACTGCTGTACCACCATACAGAGGCTCAGTGAAGGTACATAATGTTGCTGGCTTTCTCAGATAAGCATCAACATTCATGTTTTTACACACCCAACACCCCCATTTGCGCACTTGCAAGCCAGGGGGTTTATCATCCGGGAAAGGAGCTCCCAGAGCAGCTTGCTGAACTCCACTTCCTGCAGAAACTGCAGGAGGAAGGGGAGGAGGAAGAGGGGTAGGGAAACCTTCACATGCCTCAGTTTTCCCTTGGTTAAAGTATTGCCAACCTCAAGAGAATTAAAAACTTAAAACCTCTACCACAGCCTGCAGAGAAAGAAACAGAAACATACACACACACACACACACACGCTTTGCACAGGGAGAAGTCTTCTTTCCCAAGATCTCAATGCAAGGTTGCTGCAGCAGGAGACAGGAACTACAAACAACAAAACCAAAACAAGTAAATAAACAAAACAAAAAAAAAAACCTAACCCCCAAATCCCACACCACACAAGGAAAGAGCAGAAACACAACCAAAATGTTCTATCATCCCCAGCTGTGATTTATCTCCTTTCAGAGGTCCACATAGGCACACATGCAGAACCAAAACCTTTCCATCATAAGACAAAAAAAATCCATGTATCACTACATGTGCACATTCACTAAAGCTATGCTCTTCACTTCACAGAGCAAGAAAAAAGGAACCCAAAACCTGAATTAAATCATACAAAAACTTAATCCAAAGTGTATGTCTGAGGATTTTCAGGTATCCCTTCTGCAGTTATCTCAGTAGTAACTTCTGTAATTTTGAATTTCTATGATGGGGGCATCCCTTGCAGGTTTCAATTAGCAGCCTTTACTGTCTGAAAGTACTTTAATCTGATTTTTTTCCCCCCAGTGAAATGCTTTGCCATTAAGTAAAATGGAGGATTAGGAATAATCACAATTAATGGAGCAAATGTTTGTATAATGAAATAATGCTTGTATCAGCAGGCAAAGCGAGAGACTCAGGACAGCCTTCTCCACTCTTGATTTTACACTGTGGAGCCTCAGATATTACAGGAAAACAATTCAGAGTGAAAGATTATCCTTTGGCTCCTGATCTGGCATTGTGTTTACTAAGGACAAACAGAAGTGATGTTATCCCAAGTGACATGTTAGGCAAGCTTAGAACTTACATTTTGTTCTGCCTCTTTTTTTCTCCCTCCCTTGATAAGGTTTGAGGGAATAGGGATTTTTAAGCGGTCTGACCACCAAGGAGTTTTATGGCTGCAGAATTATGAAATTAAGTTTCCCACTGTACAGATACCATACTCATCCAGGGAGATTGCCATCTGCTTTTAGGTCCCTTTTCTGAAGCATCTTCTTTTAATATCAAGTTCCTATTACTCTTTTTTCAAAATGTTTTATTCTAAGCACCAGAACAGATCTACAGATCAGATTAAGGGCTCACTGCACAGCCAGTGTTTCATAGACAGGATGCAATGGTAAGAGCCACCTTCTAACTTCTGTGTAAACAGCTGCATGAGAGACACCCAGACAGACTGCAGCTGCTGGGAAATTCCAGAGTATTCCCCCAAAACCACTTCTTCAATTATTCCCAGGTTAGCTTTGCCCCCAAGGTGGTATTCCCTGTGTACAACATCTACATAGGAAGCTGAAGAGACTGATCAAATCCCCTCGGGGGAAGAAACGTGGAAAGGTTAGTTCACACTGAGAACTTAGCGCTGTTCTTTTCATTAAAAAACAGTCTTTGCAGAATGGATGGAAAACAGCTCTCATTCAAGTATCACCATCTAGTAATGGTCTTGTCTGTAGTGCCAAGACAACCACCTCTGTACAAAAGCAGCTGTGCTTGGGAGTTTGACAGGCTGGGTGTTATAACAAATGTATTAACTTCAAAGGGAAAGAAAACTCAATCCAGTAACCTTCAAAAGAGTTCAGTGCATAGCTCAGGAAACACCAGCAGAAGAGAGATGCCTTTACTACGATAGGAAAACAAATGAAAATACACGTTGGAAAAGGGACCATGCTTTCTTATCAACTTTACTGCTGGTCCTAGAGGCCTTTGTTGCCAATCTAGTCAGAAGTTAGCAAGCTCCAATCTGGTTCTATCACTTCTTCTACCACTGAAGTTTTAAAACATTCTCCTGCAGTCTTTCTTTGAGGTCTAAAGCTCGAATTGTTTTCAACAGTTAATTTCTGATACTTTTAGAGATTAGTAACATGCAGTATTGTAAAGCTTGGGTAAACCAGTATTCCCAAGAATGCTGCTGGTTTACTTGTGAACACCCTCTGTCGTTGAATTTCTATCCTTTCCCTGAGAGCCAGTGGGTAGAATACCCAAGATGCTGCATTTGAACTGTGCACTTTGCTAAATTTGACTTCCCTGCCCGATTGAGATCACTGCTTGTATAGCAATATTGGAAAACACCATGTTTATTAAAAAAACAAATAAATAAATGGGAAGGACTTCAGGGCAAAACACTCCTCTTCCTTTCTCTTAACTCCCACGTGCCTAAAAAATGAATGGTCACTATATAATTTCTTCTTAAGGCATTTGCCCTGGAGCTGGAAGGCATGGTGTACACTCAGGACTGTATTATTCAGATACTAAAAAATTTCATCAAATTTAAGGTAATACGTGAAAACACATGATTTGTTGATTCTTTGAACTGTTTGAAATTATTCTTCTTTGGATTCCAAAGACACATCTAGATTTAGTTTAGTTCTGCCAGGATGTCTGTACAATGCATTTACTGAAATCACTCCGTGAGATTAGGGTTTGCTTATGCTTTCTCTTAAGACTGCTGACATTAGCATGACATAAAACGTACAGAAATGAGGATGGTGTTTCTGGGAATGGGCACTAGAATGCATTGTGCCTTTATTGGTAGAGTTAGCTTGTTCTACAAAGGAAAGGTCTAGATCTGCTCTCTCCCAAATCCAGACAAATTTGTATCTTAAGTTTCAGTTTGGACCCAGTGTATTCCAATTAGCAGCAAAAAAAGTACCACTTGCACACTGTTTACTCACAGATGTTCAGCTGAAGAGTTAAAATGTGGACACATTGTCAAAATATGATCTGTGATTGCTCCACATTCGGACTTACTCTGCAGCACATGCTGGAGGGCAGCAGTCCGCAACTGACACCATCACCAGTGTCCCTCACACACACACCCTGCAGGCCTGCCAACATGGCAGCTGGCTTCTCCAAGTTCCTTGACCCTGGCAAAACCAAGTGAGGAAAGCAGAGAGCCAGCTGCCATGAGCTCTTCCACCAGCAAGGAAGCCTGGATGCAGACCATCTCATGGTTCCCGTAACGACCTGTTGTACAAAGGTTTCTCTGCCAGTCTCCATGCACTACAGTTCCCATGCAACTTTCATGCGAAAGCACTTCAGAGCATTTAAAGAACAGCAGAGAGGGAAATGGGGTCTCTTGGGACATCAACTACAGAATTGACTTGTGATAAAATTAGCTCTCTCAGCTATACAACACAACAGCCTGTCTTCAGCCAACAATGTGTGCCACAACCACATGGATTATTTTTATGGATGAATAGTGGTTTATATAGTTCAAGTCTTCTGAACTACTCACTGAGTCAAACTGTTGTGCAAATAAGTTCTTTCACAAATTCCTGCCAAGTTCTGGCGGGTGGTTCTTGAATGGTCCAATGAAAAGATTTGTCATTCATAAATACACACTGACGAGATTACAAATTGATTTCTAATGGCAGTTTTGGGATTGCTTACCGATTCTATGTGCTATTTCCTTACTCGAGGTATGACTGGGCGCAAAACAGGCAGTACTGCTGCCAGCCTAACTTCATAGCTAGCAGAGAAAGAGCAGTAACTATGCTTTCTGTTCTCCTTCATCCTGCTTTCCCTCTTCCTCAAAAGCCAAAAAAAATGTTTCACTATGCATTCTCAGGAAAACTACTTACACTTTTATCTGTAAACTCCCTCATTCTCTGACACTGTAACAAAGAAGCCCTGCTTATCCGTGTACTTCAGAAAGTATTATGACCCTAAGCATCATTTTATACTCTAATTTAGTTGAGCAGCTTTTACCTCGAGTATATTCTCAAGCATACATACACAATGCCGTATTGCTAATTACTTCGTTGGTGTGGAAGTCTGTCAGGATTCTTACCTTTTATTTTTAGCCACTTCCAAGTACTTTGTGTCCAAGTCTGAACCAGGGAGCAGGGAGCACATATTTCTATTAATCAATCAATGATGGCAGTGGTGGTGAGCTCTAGTTTTTCATTCTGACTGCAAAGCAGAATTAAAAGCTATATTTTGCAAATTTACGCATTATAGATTGTAGCGGCAGCTGGTGGACTGCTGCTGAGACAGACTGTCTTTTCCTTTCCAGTCCCCTGTGACCGAGATGGAAGAATTACAGGACAGCACTAGCAGCTGCTGCTGCTGCCCCAGAAGCAGCAAGCCAAGGTCTCTGGAAAAATAACTGGGGAGGCGGGGGAAGGGAGGAAGGGGGACAAAGAAGTTGGGGAGGGGAAGGCATTGCCAAGGCAGACTGTACACACAACACTGCACCTTTCCCTGAAAAGGAACAATTGAGCTGGTTTGGCTTCCCTCAGTAGACACATGTCTCTTAAACCATTATGAGACTTTGAAACACTAACAATTTTTGATAAGGACTTTCAGAGACTAAACAAAAGTGAGCAAGGCAATATTCCTTCCAGTCCGGTCACTGCAGCAGTTTGCTCTTGAATCCTCTAAAAAGAAAGCACAGCATAATGAGAAACACCCTTTCCTTGCAGCTTTTGAAAAGCTTTAAGACAGTCATTCTATGGAGCACTCTACGACAGCACACGCACAGTCTACAAGTCAATTCACGCCCTGTCTGCCTCCTCTAAAACAGGGACAACCAAATCCCTTCTCACACACATGCACTCATGAGGACAAATAATTAATGACTCCAAGACATCATGTGCAAACACTAAACAACACTCGTTCTATTAGACGGATATGAAAGTTTGTTAAAAAAACTGCTCAGTGCAAAGATCAGCTCACTTACGTATTTCCTCACCTAAACAGTGGCTCAATGCAGGTGAGCAACACCCATTTATGCTACTCACAACACTAAATATAATGAGCATCCCAACAGGGCTGAAAATCACAAATACACTAACTGATCAAACAACACCTACCCACATCTCCAAACCTGACCTTCGACCCAAAGCTTTCACGTGTCCTGATGGATCTCCCAGGTTCAGGAACAGCTCTGTGCCCACAGCTGACCTCTAGGGCTCTAGTATTCCGCTAACAAGCCCCCCCTTCACAAGCACTGCAGCAGATGGAGAGCTCCCTTTGCAACAGTAACTTTTAGTTTAACAGAAGTAACCTCTGAATGCTCATTTTCAAGAGATATAATCAGCCACACACAAACCATAAATGGGTCATGTGTGTCTTCCTGTTCCTTCTACAAACAGAGATAAATGCAAGATACCAGTCAGCCCAGTGGACACTACTTCATTTCCACAGTGGTTGTAAAGACTTCCAGATTAGCCATAAAACAGTTTAACTGAAGAAACCATTCAGTTATTCTAAAAGCAAAAATTGCTGTTACCACCACAGACATAGCCTTCTATGCCCCTACACCTGGTACTGTGGTACACAGAGATTTACTACAAAGGCATACATACTGAGTTTTATTCCTGTAAGGGAGAATATGCACCAGTTTAAACATGTATCTTATCTTTTAATTGCAGGACCTGTTTTTACCCAGTATGTTTGGTCATTAAAAAAAAAAAAAAAAAAAAGGAAGAAAACTTCAAATCTCCTTTGAATTAATGTCATACATATAAACCAAGCAACGCTTAAGGTCAGAAGAAAGTACTGCTGGCTGAAACAGCTTTCCTCGGCTTTGTTGTATGCCAGAAACCCTTTCAAGATAAGCCCAGACCCTGTATACAAATCCAGCACCATCATAAGCACACACAGCCTTCTCTTGGTGTTCAAATTTCACATTCATTTTGGGAAGCTAAGCCAGTGATTGCTATCTGAAGAAACAGCTTTTGATATATCATCAATTTCCTGAAGAACATATCAGTTTATTGAGCAGGGTTTTCAGGCTCTTATCTCATGTGATAGCATTTGCGCCTCACATTTTTTAAATTTAAAAAAAACCCTATAGTTAAAACATTGAGATGGCTGCAGAAGGCACGTCCTCAAAAGCTAACAGCAGGTATCTGCTGCTAACACTATCAGGGACTCAACTCATTACAAAGTTCTTGAAAAAAATTAAATAAACTCTTCCTCCTTGACATATTACACCCTATGTTGTTTCTGAACCCAGAGGTTATCTAGTCAAAATACCTGTGTCTGAGATGAAGCCCACCAACATTTCTATTTTTAATACTCTCAGCAACATTAAACCATTTCTGCTGCTACAAATGCTTCACAACTTACCACCCAATCCCCACTCTTCATGCCACACTATCTACAAGGCTACCTTATCTCACAGCAAAGGCGCTGGTCACATTATGCTTGCTGTTTTCCTTAGATTTCATTCTGTGGTAACCTTTGAAATTACCAAGTCCAATTCACTAAAACCGCGACCTAGCAAACATAAAAAACAGTTGTTTATCTCAGTCTAGGTCCTGGTGCATAAGAAATCACCTTACTGAAAAAATGGCCAGAGACACAGAATGGCTGAGGTTTGTGCCCATTGCTCCTTGTTCTGTCACTGGGCACCAGCGAACAGAGCCTGGCTCTGTTTTCTTTGCACCCTCCC
>JANRGW010031219.1:0-24346 GCA_024733675.1 Psilopsiagon aymara
CGGGGACCTCCAGGCTAATCTGATTAATTAAAGACTACGTGGTTCTATTGCCCCTTCCCCACCACCACCCCTCCCAGTGCACCCTCCGTTATTAATTCTTGGCTGAGTAAATTATGGGTAACGCTATTAAAACATTATCAGAACTAATGAGAAACAATTACTTTGGAAGATGAGCTGGGACAAGCCGGAGTGGGGCACATGTGTACTTATCCCCACAGATTGCGTTAATAAATCATCAGGTGCAAGGCAAGGCGGAGGCGAGGCCTGGCGCAGGGCACGGAGAAGAAGATATATGAGATTTTGGGGTTGTTTTTTTTTTTAATTTATTTTGCTTTTTTTGCATAATTTTGTCATTAATCTCAATAGGAACCCGTGTGGCATAGATTGGTTTATTCCCTTAATACAGCCCCGAGGGGGATGGGGGGAAGAAGAAGGAGAGGATTTCAGTAAATTAATGTCTTCATTGCCGCACTGGAGTCTGGATACCCACGCGGGAGCTGCGCGGCCGCGGAGGGCAGCGCGGAAGGAGGTTTAGGAGCCCGAACCCCGCCCGGCGCCTCCGCTCCCTCCTTAAACCATCCGAGAAATAGCAGTGACATGAACGAGCTCTCCCGAGGTGCTGACGCGCAACCTCCGCAGCCTGCGGAGCTGCGCTGGGAACTTTGTGACCCGGCCGCTGGGAAATCGAATATGCAAAGAAAATGACGGATATATTCGGATTTCTCCCTAAATTTCCCTGATACCCCCACCCCCAGCTGAAAATCCCGCTTCCGTGTAAAGATTTCTGCTTTATAAACATTAAAACCCAATTTATTTGGTTTTTTCGTTTACTTTGGGAAGCTTTCCTTTTTCTTTTCTTTTCTTTTTTTTTTTTTCTTTTCTTTTTTTTTTTTTCCGCTTTATCCTTCACCTCTTTCTTTCTCTTTTTTTCCTTCTTTTCCTTTCCCGCCTGGTGCTAGGCAAGCAATTGATGAAACAAAACAGATTATAAGATTAGCAGCAGGATTTTGTGCATATTAATGATAGGGAAGGGCACCGAATGGATTTGTAATTGCAGATCTTGCGCTCGGGATTGGGAACTGTAGCCCTGCCGCAGCAAAGACCCCCCTGTGAGGTTTTCACATTGGAACTTAGGGGAAAAGTGAAAAAAGTAATTACCAGAGCACAACACTGAAATGCTAAAGCACTTATTCTTTCTTTCAGCGTTCTGTTTTAAAGGCGGAAAACGGGCAAAATGGAAAAGAAATTACTTTCAAATAAGTAGGTTAGCACCTGAATGCTGGTGCGAATTTTCTCGTCTATTTTTTTTTTCCTCTTTTTATTTTTTTCCTGCCCTCTCCTTTTTCTTTTTCGTTTGTGTGTTTTGTTGGTTTTTTTTAATTTACTTTTTTCCTCTCCAAAATTCTAGCAATTATTTAGCAGAGCATTTGCTTCTGAACCTACCATCCAAGCAGCAGAAACGGGGGAAGGGAGGGCAGGGAGAACTCGGGAACACAGGGACACTCCGCATGTGAGGTTGGAAGCAAATACCGCCAGGAAAGCTGTTCAAAGCTGCAGTTTGAAATGTAGAGGGATTTTTTTTGTTGTTGTTGGGGTTTGTGGAGCTTTTTTTTTTCCGTTTCTTTTCTTTGGGTTTTGTTTTGAAATCTGGGCTTGAAAAGAAAAGATTGTTTTGGTTTCCTCTCCGACGCAAGCATCAAACGGTATTTTAGCAAAGGGATGTATTTCACAACCACAAATCCCTCCCAGGAACGGCATGTTCCCTGCAATATCGAGAAGTAACCCGACACTGAATTTTAACTCTTATTAAAGGTCCCTCCTTGTTTCTTGGGCTGCTTCAGTCCACCCCCGAGCTGACTCTTCCTGAATCTGGAGTTCGACGTTCAAAACGCAGTGCTCCTTTGCTGACTTTCCTAATCCTTTTCTCCCGTGATTAACAGCCAAAGGTGGCTTAGGTTTAATGGGTACTTACTCGCGCGTATTGTTTTAATTCTGCTTTCAACGGAAAATACATGTATCTGGTGGAAATTAGGCTTTGAAAACTTCTTTTTTTCTTTTTTCTTTTTCTTTCTTTTTTTTTTTTTTTTCCTTTTACGAGCCAATAAAACGGAATTTCTGCTCCTCAGGCAGTAATTTCTCATTTCAAATTGGGGGAGGGGGGGGAAGAATTAAAATTTTTTTTAAAAAAAAAAGAAAGAAACTTTTTTGTTGTTGTTGTTTTACCACGTTTTGACCATCCCATTGCCCCAACCCTCTTCTCCACCTTCAGGGACTGGCAAAGTCCCGGGACAGGGCTATTTTTTAGTTGCTATTTTAAAGATGAAGAAGAGGAGGAGAAGGGAATAAAAGCCTCTGAGGGCAGCATATCGTTTTCTATTTTTCCCTGTGCAACCCCACAGGGGGGAGTCCTGGGTCAGGGAGGGCTGTGGGCTGTTTTGGGGTGTTGACATTTGACTGATAGGAAGGGGGGGGTCTCCCTCTCCTGGGGGGGAAAAGCTACCAAGCTGCCATCGGTTCCCAGGGTGGCAGGAGGGGCCTCCTCAGTGCTCCACACCACCACAGGAACTAGATGGGGGAGTGAATGGATCAGCGGATGGAGGGCACCCCTTGTCACCTCAGGGACCAGGACAACCCCTTGCCTTCTTGTGCTGCTGCCAAGAGTCCTGGTCACCATGGGGAAGGAGGAAGAGAGAAGGGAAAAGGAGAGAAGAATGCCTTAATCACAGACCTTACTTGACTACTCAAATTATCTCCTCCAGCTGCCCCCATGCCCACAGCACTCTTTCAGCCAGAACCTATGGAAAGGCCACCTGCAGAGGCACACAAATATCAGCCTGGCATCATTGGTGCCTGCAAGGACCAGCAAAGAAATCCGTGCCTTCCATTTCCATCACACTTTCTTCCCCTTCACAGTCTCAACTGGTTCTCCTTGGCTGTTCAATGCGCCCCAGGCCTCTCTGACACTGGCAGTGAGTTTCCCTCACTGGGAAGAGGAGGTGAGGTTTTCCTGCCCCTACTCCAGGGGTGCAGGAAATGGGAAGCAAAGTGGAAATGTCCTGCATGTAGCCATACAACAAGTAGGAGAGAGATCAGATATCCTCACTATGTCTGGAGTTATTCACAAATTGAACCTAAAGCTCCTGAATCTGTAATAACAAAGCCGATAGCACCACAAGGTGCTGCTCAGAATGTCTTCAGAAATGCAGGAAGACTGATTCCTAAAGCTGTTGTAGGTGCCCACCACCTGCTGGCATCATTTGAACTTGATCATCCTGGTGAGAAGGAGGAGTGCTAAATGCCTCTGCTACCTTCTTGGAATGCTCTAATTTAAAGTGTGACTCCACATAGCTTATAATTTTATTCCCATTTCTGATACTATTGCTAATGTTCTTGTGGCATCAAGCGCGTGCATCAATTAGGAATTTTCCAAAGTGGAGCTTGCTAAAGTTAAAAACCTTGTCCCTGTGTGAGACATGCCTGCAATAGCCTAGAATTTATGGGACACACTTTTATGCTGCTGGAAAGACCTGGTCTAGACTTCCTGATACTTGGCTTCATTCCTGGCTTGCTTTTACAGTAGTCTGTAGTCCCTAATATGCAGCAGTGTTTATGCAGGTCTGGCACACTATCGGATGTCACTGGAAATGCTTTATGTTAACCTGCATGTCCTGCCCTGGGTAAAAATGCAGCTCAGGAAGTGAGTAGTAAACGTATTGCTGCAAATCTGACTGTCACTGCACCTCTGTCTCCAGTTTTGTCACCCAGAGGCCTGTGGATGGATAATACAGAATTAAGCACTTGCCAGTGAGGGAGAAACCAGCAGCAGAAGATGTGCAAAGGCTGCACAGTGAATGAAATCAGTTCTGTCCTCTTCAATCATCAACACTTGGGCTGTCGGTGAAGGGGTTGTGTTTTACTTTAAAGTGCTGAAAGAAGGTCCCCCACTTCTGTGGTACTCAGAGTGCAGGGAAGAGCTATGCTCTCTGCCCATGAGATGCCCCAGAAGGAGCTCACTCTGCAGAGGCTGCCCATCACTGTCACATCTCAACCTCAGCACTTGTGCGACTGCTGGGGTACTCACAGAAGCCTGCCTGTTCCTTTGAAATCATTCAGACACTTTCAGCTCTGCATCATAACGCTTTACTCAGAGACTACTTAAAATACATAGTAGGTAGAGACATCTATTGCTTCCTTTAGAGTAAGTTTTGAAAAAAGCAGCTCCTCCTGAAAGAAAAGGCCAGTCCTGTAGTAAAGGCAAAATCTCTACTGGTGCAGGTCTAAGATTTTCCAAGGAGTTACAAAATCCAGAGGTGAACTGGATTAGCTGACTTCATACGGATTATTTGGTGTCTAATGCTCTGTTTGATACTAAGGATATGCCAAATTTAGAGAAAAAGTCACACAGTAAGCTCAGTAATAAACTTAAATTTGTCTCTACATTGTAGCTCTATTAGCCATTTCTTTCCTTAACGATTAGCTAGCATTTGTGAGAGTGAGTATGTGAGGGCAGTGCGTACACTGCACGTTTGCTATCAAAGCCAAGGGAAATAAGTGTGTCTTTGTGCCTAGGTTCTCCCGAAGCATGCATATTCCCAACTATAGGCAGACAGAGAAAATTGGAAGGCTGTCCCACTTCACGTGGAGGGGAGATGTATAGATCTTGGTTCCTGGCCTTGCTCCCCCATTACTGACATCAGTTTGTGTCAAGTTTGCCGAAAATCCCTGCTGCTGCAACACTCCATTTGAGTGGCGGGGGGGAAAGGATAATAAACTTTTTTTTAATTGCTTCCCTGGCTATAAATTAGTATGCATTGGGCTATTTTTTTTTCCATGAACAAAAGCACAATTGACAGCGAGGCTTAGGGAAAGTAGGGAGGGAGCTCTGAGCCCCAAGGCTCCCCTGTGTATTGAACCTGAGCAGGGGGAGGCCTTGTCTGTGCCCAGAAGTTGAAGGGCACTGAGAACTACAACAAAACAATAGGGATTTTTATGTTTCACTGACTGTTTTTGCAGCTGCATCTTTCCCCCTCCTCCTCTCCCCCCCCACACTATTTCATGTGAGAACCAAGTATGAAAATAGAAGCCATGGCTTTCCCTCCTGTCACAGCCGATGCTCAGAAAATGGGGACAGAAATCACCAGATCTGAAGTTAGTTACAAGTCACCGTTATGGGCAAAAGCCGAAATTGTTTTGTGCTTCTATAACATATTTTGTTTCTGTTATCACAAACATAAAGGCAGGGCTGAAGCCCACCAACTGCATTGCGGGTTCAGTGTGATCATCTTCGCATCCCTGAGGCTCCCAGTGGCGTTTGGGGAGGAGCTGGCAGAACCCACTGAGTTCTGCCTCTGCAGCTTCCCCTCCATGCACATCTCCCATTCAGCCTTAGAATACCTGATAACCATCTCTTCCATGGTAAAAGCTCATATAAGGTGATTTTTCTCTGGAGCTGTATGTGGAAGCCCTTGTGCTACTTCTCCGGTGCATCCAGCCACCTACCTGAACAAAGACACAACTACAAGAAAGAAGTAGACAGGTATGGATCAGAAGTTGCAGAGCAAATGTTAACAGGGATGCAGCCTGAGAGGTAGGGAAATACCAGTGGAGTCTGGCTGAGAAATGGCTGGGAGATAGGGATAGAGAGGGCAGATGCATTCCCATCCTCTCATACTCTGCAGTGGAGTCACCCATTCTTCTTGGCGTCCACAGGCAAAAGGATAGGCAGAAATCAGTTTAATTTGCAGAAAAGTGAAGTGTGAGCATCTGCATTATTTTATAAAACAAAAAAGATGCCTAATTGCACAATGGGATAAGTCATTAAAGGAAAAAGATGAAGTTTCTTTAGAGCAGGCTAGGTAAGCATCTGCCACAGGGCCTTCATGAGGGGGGTGAACTAGGGGAACCCTGACATCTTTTCTAGGCATTTTTTTATGCTGCAGCATTTTTTTAATGCTATAAAATGTGCAGAGATGCAACAAAAAAGGCAAGAAAGAGGAAAAAGCGAAGAATAGGAAACTCACTTCGCTACCCTTATACTTTGTTAAGCTGTATTTGCACCTTAGTCTCCAGCCTAAGCATCTACACCAATGACCATTTTTCCCCTTTGAAAAATTCATTCTCTCTTTCTTTCTCTTTCTTCCTTTCTTCCTTTCTTCCTCCCCAGCACCCCCCCACCCCTACCCACCCCCTGCTAAGGAAGCCTTACAACACTGCTATTTAGAGAGATGGAAAAGTCTTGATATTTTTGTGGTGCCTTCATGACTTCTTCAATGTTCTTCTTTAACTCAGTGTACCTTTGCCTCAGGAAGCAAATACACCCAATTGTGGCAGCCTGGAAAACGAGGTGTATGGTCTTCTGAACAGACAGGTGCCCTGCTTCATCCACCATGCATTCACTTGCAGAGATGGTCTGTCCCTGAGGCACCCTCTCCTACCATTTATAAGAAGCTGTGTGTGAAGAGCCTCCTCCCATATGTGCATCAATCCCTATTCCAGCCAGAAAGCCCAGTAGATGCTAAAGGTGTAACTAGGTCGCTGTGACTCCCAAGGTATGTTTCCTAACAGGTACTGATTTCATTTCATGTATCAGAGATACATCAATGAATCCAGAGTACCAACTCTTTCACGTTAAGACACACTCCTCCTGCTGCTGCCCAGGTTCTGACAGGGTTTATATCCTTTAAAACCTTTCTTTCCCCCAGATGCAATATCATTTCCAAGAGGCAAATAATTTTTCTCATTGTGTTATAGAATAGAACTTTTGCAAAAAATCATTACCACTCTCACATTCGAATCAATTTCAGACTAGTGTCCTGTTATCTGAGGCTGTCGGGTAAAGTTTGGTATTATTTTGGGTGATTTTTAAATTGGTGCGTTCTCTGCTGTTATAATTGAATTGTCTGAAACATCTTGTTTGCAGAGCTGTGAAACATTTTAAAGGCATCAATTGAAATGATGAGGCATTGTCCAAATTGAAATTTATTTCACCCAAAAGTGTCCTGGACATCCAGGTGGTAATAAACATTTTTCAGCCGTATACAAACTGTGAATTGTATTTGAAATTAAGCCTCCGCATTAAAATCTGTATTGCTGAGACTCCCGCTGGCAGCCAGGGTCCTTCGGAAAACTGACATCTTCCCTGGCACCGATGGGGCAGGAGTTCTCGTGTGGATATTACCGATTTCCTATCACTCTTCGCGTATTGGGACCTTATGGCAATATATGCCTAAGAAGCACAAAGGCTGCGAGGTGCGTGAGGAATACAGGAGGGGGCCACCTCGGGTTTAGTAAGCATAGATGTTTTTGTCTTGACACACAAGGGTGGAAACCATTTTACAAACCTCTATTAAAGCAGCATATTGCTGATGTCACAAATTATGTCATTTTTCAGCAAGCTGTTAGGTAGCAGCAGGATACTTAGAGGTCCCAATCTGAGTTCACAGCTTGAGGCCTCATCATCCATTGAAGTCAAGGAAATATTCCGGTCCCCTGGCCTTCTGTTTACAAATAATATAGCAAGAATCAGGATGCCCACAAATGAACTTTCAGGCACTGAGCTAAAGGAAATACATTTCTGGGCATTTTTTTTAATATATATGCATGCATACATATTACACATTTGTCTATATGTGTAAGTGTTTGCGTGCATTTGTGTGTAGTAAAACTGCAGTCCACAGTTTGCCATTAGAATTTCTTTAAACAAGCATTGTTTTTATTCCTTGAAATACAGAGCTGATGCTTCATGACTAATTTTGCACACAGAACCCCCACCAAAGCTGGAGATATCCACACAGAAAAGGGGCATAAAGTGCTCCCATTCATTTCTCCTTTTCAAAATAGTGAGTGAGTTTGTTTTAATACCTAGTACTTCTATAATATTAGGGAGCTCTGTTTAATAGATACACATATGAAGGGATTTTTCTAAACCAGCGTTGGGTACAAAATAAAATAACAGGAATGTCTATGCCCATATTCATTAGTACAGCAGAACAGCTTGTTAGAGGCTCTCCTCATCTCCTGGCTGAATCATATTTACACATAGATGTGTATTTTTCCCCACTAGAGTGGAATAAGCTATCGTGGTTTTCTAATGATGCACATATACTTGGAAGACCACAGCCTACATTAGAAGACATTAAATACATAGGATGTGACCTGAGGTTGTGAAAGAACCCAAGAGAAGGAATTAAATTCAAAGCTAAAGGTGCCAAATTCATCAGTGAGTGCTTTTACTCCCCTGTGTATTAGAGGGAGCCAAAGATGGGGTGTCAAGGCACAGCTTTGAATTCCCCGACTTTTGCCAGAGTGATAACATCACTCCCCTAACAGAATAAGGGTACTGGCAGGGATTTGGATTAGAGGGCCAAGCAAGGCATTTGTATTCCCACACTCACTCGCTAAACTGATTCCAATATTTTGCTACTTATTTACTGACATGGTTGGCTGTAACTTCCTCTACTGCAAATGGTATTACAGGACTGGATTAGCTTCTCCTCTATAGTGTATCTCTGATGTAGTTACCACTGCAACTATCCCCCACAATCTGCACAATAAATGCTGTTGCTTACAGAAACATGATTACAGGATTAGAGTTATTGGGCCTTCGCCCAGACGAACACGGTGACATAGCATAGCACTGGCACCTCTGAAAGCTTCACTGACCTCAGGCATCTCTACATCAAAGGCCACGGCCACAATCTGAGCTTCATTAGCTTTCAAGGCTGAAGTTACAGGAGCACTACTTCCTCAGCCGCTAATGGGAAACACTCTCCTCCATTTGCTGTTGAGGTGTTAAAAGTTCCTCTTAACATCAGTTACTGAGCTACAGCTTCACTGGTATCCCAGTAAAATAAAAATGACTTGTGGAGTGGGAGCTGAGTTCAAACCAGAAGGCTGTGTTGGAGATCCCTTATTCAAGAATACAGCAGACACTGGCGCAGGGATACTTTGGGAGTGATGACTACAGGGTGAGTTGTACCCAAAATCCCAGACTTGGGCTATAGGGAAATTCCTGCAGCTCCTGAAGGGTTTCATATGGTTGTAACCGACTGTTTAATGACTTGGGTATCTGAAGGATGCTCTGGTTTTCATTTGTAGGATGTGATGCAGATGATTATGCAGAGAGGGAGAGCTTGGAGCTAGCTGCAGCTCAGAGCACGTGCACCATCAAGTCTGGACTCACCATGAGAAACCTGTGAACTGCGATGAGAACTATTCTAGCCCCCCTGACTGATGTGCACCTACAAGGAGGAGTCTCGGGAGGCAGCATTCAATCCCACGGAGAGGCAAGCTAGTAAGAGAGAGAACCACAAGGTGGCAAAGCACTAGGTAGGATCTAATAGAAGTTTTGCTTCTAGCATACAATTTCTGCATGGAAATGTCTTTTAAACTGGTGTACCTCAGTTCCTTCCTGCACAGCTGAAACATTAGTGATTCCTCTGTTCTATCTAGATGATGCATTCTGGTACACAGGTCACCACCACATTTGCACAGTCCTAGCATAGTCATTTGGGTCTTGCATTCATTATCCTAATTGAACAGTAACATACGAAGGACGTGGCTTCATTATCAACTTGCACGAAGAAACCAGCTAAGTAGCTAAGTAGCATGGATTAAGCCCTAAAGTTTCTTATCCATTAGTGTGAGAGAAATGCTTATTCCATGAAAATACTTCAGAATGGTAGGGCATAGTCCATCATGGTGAGCACAGAGAACTAGGAAATGGCTTTATATGAGACCGAAATGGCTGAAATACAATAGTTGTGGTAAAAGACCTCAATAAGACTGGGAAAAAAAAGTAGAAGAGACATATAGGGCTCTCTTCTGAAGAGAGCTGAAGGACTTGCTTTCCTTTCTTCAGTCCAAGCAGCCTTCTATGGTGCTTTGCTTATGGGATTTTCATTGTAATTTTTAATCTGGCACTGAACAAAGTGGTTTGCCTGTGTGTCTCCAGATTGGGACAACTGGATAATATGGGCTGCTCAGGTGCCGCCAGGGATAAGGTTAAGGAATTACAAGGCTGGCCTCCGAAGCTAAGCTGCACCTTTTCTTCAGGAGGTAGGAGGCTTCCCCAGGTCTGAGGAGCTCCTTGAGGCTGGAAGATTTAGCGGGCTCAAATATTAGCCGGATCACATCTCAGCTCCAGAGTTTTCTCCAGCTTGCATTTTTAATAAAGCTCAGAAGCTTCTGCTTCAGCTGGCAAGTTTAACTTAATCTCTTGGGTTTGTTCTGTCCTAAGCAGCCTGGTCATATTGTCAGAGCTCATTGCAGTTTCTCAAGCTTTAGGCTGAGTTAGGAACTAAGGTATGATTAGAAACCAGAGTAAGAAGAATTCAGCTGATTTTCAGCTAAGCGCCTTTTCACCACGAAGAGAGATTTAGAAAAAGGCATTTATTTCCTAGGAAATTGTCACTGGATTTCCTTTTAAATTAAATTACCATCACTCAAAGAAGTAGGAAATTCCTCTTTATGTGTACATTTTTCATGTATTACCGATTCTTTCCAGGCTTTCCCTTTGCCACATGTTCAGGGCAGTGATCCCCATCTCAGGCACTGCAACAGCTCTGTGACCAGCGACAGTTTAAGTGTGGTAGCAGCCTCTGCTGCTACAGCAGAAATCCAAGCCCTTCACTTTGCAAACTCGGGAAGCCTGTGATGTTAATTAGAAGCACTCACTCCCTTTACTGAGTAAAACCAGGGGTGGTGTGTGGGCATAGGTTGACCCAGGGAGGACAAAGAGGGCTCTTCTCCCTGTCATCATCAGGAGCTGCAGTCCTTACTGTTACTTCACACACCACAAAAAAGCAGCTCTACAGTCAATTCTATTTCCATTTCCACTTTCCATTTCCATTATTTTCTCATCTGTCTCTCACTTTGGACCAGGGCAGCATGTAAATCGTGGTAGAGTAAGTGGATGCAAGAAGCGATGACAGTGGTATTGTGGTCCAGGTGAGAATGTTGCCCTTTAAAGCTGGCATGTTCTATAGAGGTAATTTACACAAATCTTTTATGTGACTCTTCTATTGTCACTAGCAATTATTATCTTAACAATTTCAAGGTGCTCAAGGCTCTTTGGGAGGATCTAATCCAAAGCCTAGAAAGGCTGACAGGAATTTTAAACACAAAGTTTAAAAGATCCAGAAATGCAGATTCTAAGAATGTGTTTAAACAAGAAAATAAAATGAGAGGAGAAAACAGCTTCTCTCTTCCTCTGGCCTGCCAGCACACTTTGACAGAAAACAGCGACTTGATCTCAGGAACACTTGCTCCAGCCTCCTGTTCATCAGTAGCAGGAAGGCCTGTCAAACCTGTCAAACTCCTTGAGCTCCTGGGGTTTACAGACTTCTCTCAGCAACCCCAAGCAAAACCACAATCCCATAAAGAAGCCTTTTCAGTAAAACCTTCTGCTATTTGCCTCAAGCCAACAAACCACTCGTTTATAGAAAAAAAAATCTATTTCTCATTTGGAAACATCCCTTCCCCCCATGCTTGCTCTCTCCTGGTGAAGCCCCGAGCCATGGCCTTAAGGGAGCAGTTTTCTGCTGAAACCTGCAGCTGCAGGGTGTGTTAGAGCCCAAAATCTGCAGCCCATGCAGAGACCAAAGTCTTCCAGGTCCAAGTAGAGCCTACCTTGAGTATGGACTGCAGAAATGGCCATCTGGCCTCAGTCAGAGCTCAAGGTCAGTCTAAGACTGCTTGCAGCCACTCCTGTCCCTCTTGGTGGATTTTTCTGAGTTGCTTGCCTCCAGCTAGCTGCTAAGGTGTGCGTTCCATGCTATGTGCTGAAAGGTCTAGAAGAGAAACCCAGGCTGTCTGGTCTTTGCCCTTCCTTTCATTCTCCACATTGCCTCATCCTTTCCCAGCAAGCTGCTGCAAAAATAAAAGCTCTCAGATCATCACCACCAGTCCCAGCCTTTGCCCTCATGCTCACAGAAAGCTGCAGTGCCGCTGATCCAAGACTCCAATTGGCCACAGCAGGAACCTCTGCAGTTCTAGGGACCAGTGCTAGGTGATGGTGTCTAATACAGTGAAAAAAATCATAGCACCGAAAGAAGAGGGTGAGTGGGAAGCAGCAGCCACTTTTGGAGGCATTATTGGATTTATTCGAGTTGCAGGGGTGTATTCTGCCCCAAGTGATATGCTTAACCATGGGTTTTCAGCTATTTTTCAACATCACTTTGGGCTTGACCCACCTGGCATATGTCTTTAGCAATTATCTGACTAGCTAAACATCAAATCACATACCTTGATTTGCAGGTGGCAGATCAGAGCACAAGACACCATCATTTTTTTCATGTACTTGCTAAGAGTAACAGAATCACACTCCAAGTCTATAATGGCAGAACCGTAACACCACCATAATAAACAAATGCATGATTTCCTAATGTGAGCAAAAAGTGGCAACTTCAAGCTGCAGTTTATTCACAATATGGGAGACATGCTCTGGCAAGAGTTAAGCAGTCATCAATACACATATCCTAAGGGCAGAAGTATAGCAGAAGCAAAAGTCTGTTGATAACACAGTAAACAACAATGTCATGAAGACTGAAGCAAAACATAAAACACACCCTGAAATACAGGTTTTCAAAGCTGGCACTTAGCCTATGCTATGAGCTGAAGTTCTGTTTCATTTTATAACTCTTTTAACTTAGCATGCAAAAATCCACCTGTAGCCACCTGAATCAATGCTTGAAAAACACAAACCATATTTAAAGTTTAGTTTTCCAAGATGTATTCATGTGAGGCAAAGAGGGGATTTTTCTACATCCCAAGAAATAGCTACAGACTGTTCAATAAGGCTGCAATGCTCATACTATGTGAAAAAGGAAAGGTACGTTGTCAATATTAGACTTGTTCTTCTCCAGAGTGCAAAATATAAAAGCAAAGTGAAAGGGAGAGCAAAAGAACCTGACACACTTCCTTAAGACCCAAAGCTACTGACTCTATAAGCAGGCCCCTTAAGAGATGCAAGCAGAAATATGACAGACATCACGAATTAATCTCCAGCTCATTACCCAAAGTCCTATGGACTGGGACTTCTCCACAGCAAAGGGGAAGAATACACATTTCAAGAGAAGATGCATCACAACCATGGATTTTATCCAGAAGTGGTGCATAGACCTACATATTAAAAATCAGATGCAACTACTATACTTGTTGATTTCCTATATGTGCATATAGAAAAGAATATGAATGTAGCAAGAACAACTGACAGGAATATTTAAGGTGCACTGACAAAAAATGGTTGCTAGTCTTTAATCTCTTTTCCCTTATGTTTTATGCTTTTCTTATTTAAGAACAGCTGTAGTTCAGGATGGATAATGGCCATCAAATCAGGAATCCTGTCTCCAAGGGTGCATGTGCTGGATGCCTAATGAAAAGGATAAGGGCATGCACTGACACTTCCAATGCATTTCTACAGCCCACTCACCTCCTCTGTCTGTAAGGGACAGTGAGATTCCCCAGCTCATTGCACCACCTCCAACCCTGCACCAACATTCATCTTTATTTTGTAAAGAACAGAGCCCTTACAAAAAGTGTGCAAAACTGACAATCAGGACAACTATCCATTAACTTGTTACCCAAGCAAACAAAATGAGTAGTCACTCAGACACAACAAAGTGGAAGTCAGTGCTTTGGATGTTAAGTCATGTTTTTCAGTATATCTGGGCTTGAAAAGTGCAAAGAAAAGTGGGAAAAGGCTTCAGAATTAATATAAAATGACCCATGCCCTCGAAAAATTTATGAGGAAAAAAAATAGCCAGTACTTTGCCTCAGGTTAATGCACAATGCACTAAACCAGGGTGACACACACGTGGATTAGGGGGAGGCAGAACAGATCTCAGGACTGTTCACTTTGTCTAGGAAAGAGCTGTCAGGATACACAAAACCAATGCATGCCTAAGGCAGCCATATTGGCTCCTGCTCCACTGGAAAGGGAAATGTTTGCCACATGGAAGCAGAAAACATTGGCAGGAAAATAACTTTAATTTCCAAATTTTAAAAGGGTGTATTGCAGGCAGGAAAAAAGATAAAGGGAGAGGGAAGAGGGAGGAGGGTGTGAATAATGTTCACCTGGATTCTCTGATTTCACCTTCAGGCTCTGATACTATGGAGAGTATGTTTGAAACTAATTTATTTGTGAAAGAGACCTTAAAGTTAACTTTTGAACAGAGGATAGGGAAAAAGCAGGTGCACCCATTGCCTGCGGGCTGGGATGAGGAAGAGCAAGCACTCCTTAGAGGAAGGCAATGCAGCTCACCCATACCACTTACCAGCACAGAGACCTGGCTGATGTTACAGATATATATGACATGCATATGTACTTATATACATGTGTACTTGGAAAAGGCGGAGTAAGAAGCCCCAGCTGTAACGCTCTGCAAATGTTCATCCTTCTACATTTCTCCTGGTTTGAGCCTTGTGTCAGATTAGGACCCAGGAGAAAGATAAAAAGGTATATTTATGTCTAGCTAGTGTCATGAGAAAGTGACAAAAGCTTATGAGATATTTTGTCGGATCTACAGCCTTCCACGCCTGTTGTCATTTGCCTCCTGAGCCTAATGGAAACCTGCCCTGGATGGTATGCTCGTTGTTATTGTTTCACTTTCCTTGTCTTTTATTTATTTCCCTTGCCTCTCAAGAGCCATTCGATGGTCCCATTACTTCCTGCTGACCAGGGAAAGCTATGAGAACAAATAGTTATAGTGGATTAAAATACACACACTACCACAAGAAAAACAGAGGGAAGGGGGCAGGGGACTGACTTAGCAGAGTGGTGGAAGTCATGGGGCGGAGAGCTGCCAGAAATATTGAAGCGGGGTTTTATGTCAAGACTCATTTGAGACTTGATCTCTGCAAGGAACAGAGCTTCTGAATTCTTCCCATGGCAGTATTGCAACATGAACCTGCATATATTGAATCAGTTCAATGTTTCCTCTGGATTTTAAATAGAAGTTTGTTTGAAAAAAGTGCAAATGGCAGTTCTTGGCAGTGTGAATTCTCCTACCTGTGCTGATGGAGGAACCGGTCACAGCAGAAAGAGGAGAGCTTGCACACAGCAAGCACCAAAGGTGCTACACTGACCATCATCTTCAAGAAAGACAAGAATTTTGCTAAAATGATGGGCACCATTAGCCCCTCATCTCTAGGGCAAATGAACCCTGTGGTCCAAGCTTGACCCAGGCTACAGCAGATTGTATCTGCTGTATTTGGAAATCTTCCTTTCTAGCATCTGTTCAAAAAATTATTAGCAGGTGCTGAAAACTGTGCCCTCCAACACAGAGACCTAGAGCCAAAATACCAGAGGGGAAAAAGTCAGCTCTTGACAACCGCCTGACTCCAGGGTTGGACGAGTCAGAGAGACAATCTGCTGCTAGGGGAGATGCCAGATCAGGGAGGGAAGTTGTAGCACCTCGTGCAATTAGGATGTTTTTTTCTTTCTATTTTCTTTTTTTTTTTTGGAGCTACAAGTGGCAAGGGCCAATTCCTTGTCTCTGAGAAGTTATAATCCTGGTGGTGCCATTAAACAGTCAGACCAGCTGGTCAAGACAGGTTAGGCTGTTACTTGTGCAGCACCCAGAATGAAGAACTAAAGTCATTTAACGTTTGGTGTGTAAATGGCACTCTGCTATGTATGTATATCTCAGCGAACACAAGAGAATAAATTCTTACGTGCCATGTAATTACACACATGCTCATTTAAAAATGAGCTGATGTAAAATAAATATGTATATAGCTATGTCTATGCCTAATCCAGCCCCTACTGCAGCGTTATTGCATTGCCAATGTGTTAACATAAAAATGCAGTTTTATGGATTACATCTAAATAGAAATGTGTGAAAAGGGATTTTGTTTTGGCTACAGACCAGTCTCTTAATATAATTATAATTACTATTTTTACTACTACTGCTACTACTACTGCCACAGTGAATTGGGAGCCCTCTTGGTTCTACCCATGGTGCAAAGAGCAAGAAAGCCTGACCTAAAAAGACAGGAGAGATGAAAGAGGGAGAGAGGCAGTGTGATTTCTCCAAGATGGATTAACAGGACAGAATATGCATATAGGATTCACCTCTCTTCAATTCCATTCCTCAGTTTGGCCTTGGCCCTCTCTGCTACAATTTCATACATGGTCATACATTGTCATGGGTTTCCTAAGGAAAGCAAGAGGAAAAAAAGGTACTTTACTGATGCAATAAGAGTGGATTGTTACAATTAGGGTGGCTCTGTTCGGCATTTTGCAGCAGAGGTGGAGGGAACCAGCACTGTGGGTTATCCTGGGTAGCTAGGGCTGGTGACCAGTGGCCATGGCCATGGTGTCTGCTCCTGGACAGTTTCCTCATGTCACTGCAGACCACTGTAGCAGCTTGATCAGGTCATAGACATGGTGCTAAATGTGTGGAGGTAGGAGACAAGTAAGCATCTCTTTTCCCTTTTCTTTCCTAACTTGCCTGCCTCTATTATGGCTATAGCATGAGACGTTGCACTGTGCTTCAGCCTGAAAAATCAGAACCACATCTCTCGTTCTCACACTTTGACAGCTGTCAATCTAGAAGAGTTTTTAAAAAATCTCTCCAAGGGCAAAACAATGCTCCTTGGAGTGCCATTAGATGTTTCCCAGATCTCTTGTCACTTCACACTGGGGTCTGTTGGATGCTTTATGAAAAAGCCTCTAAAAGTGCCGCTTTCTTTCCAAGACTGATCTTAAATGAGACAGGCTCACAGCCCATGCAGCTGAGAAGCATCCTCACCATGGCCATTTCTCCATACCAGCCATGATAGTTCAGAGGTTACTGTTTTCTGCCAGCTCTGGGGCACAGAAGATGAAATGAAATAAAATGAGAGCATCTTTCCCTGCCCCTCCAGAAAGAAACATTTTGAAAGGAAGAGGCAGAAAACATAACACAAGTTTACACAGCAAATGGCAGCGTGCTCACAAGGACTAGGAAAAGCTGTTTGCCAGGAGGCCAAATGGTTTGCCTGCCGCTCCGGGAAAAGAGATGCTATTTGGTGCTTAAAATCATGTAAAGAAAACAAGGGATGACTGCTACATGCATGCCCATGATAGTCTGGAGCACTGTGCTGTTGTGGGATATTTATGCCAACCAAATGGCAGCAAAATACCAACGTGTCAATTGGGACGAGCTGGCTGTACACAGGCATGCCTGTGGGACCAGCCTCCAACAACTCGCCACACGTTAGCAGCGCATCAAACCCCAAGGAAGGAAAGACATCATTCTCATTATCTCCATTTTACAGGTGTTGAAAGGGAGGTGGGGGAGATTTGCTGCCCAGGGCATGTCAGAGCTAGTATTAGTGGTTATGGGTCCCAGCTCTCAGCACCGTGCATAGACCATGCCTCTTGGAACAGATTTCAGGGAAGACTTTTATTTCTCTGACAGAAGAGAAAAAAAGAACACCTTCCAGCTTCCACTAAAGGAATTATTTCTTCTAACAATGCCGTACTGATTTGTCTTACGGGCACTGTTAGGATTAACCAAGTTAGAAATCCATATTGTCAATTAAAATTTACTATCATCCCAAAGAGACCCCCCAAAAATGTAGGCTTTCTCAAGCAAGAATAACCATGTTTACAACAAGAAGCACCATTCAGGAGGAAGTCCTTTAAATGATCCTCTGCTTTCAGTCCATGTCCATATAGGCACATGTAACAAGTGATTTGCACACTTACAACCAAAAAAACACACTTTGGTCTACACTCCCTCCAAATACTGCTCTTATTTCAGACTCTCTTTTCCCAGGTATCTAGCATCAATCCTGCCCTGAACCTCTTCAATGTCAGGAGGAACTGAACATTTCCTACCTCATTACTGCCTTTCAAAGGTAGCCACAATCACAAAAACAAGATCTTGGGGAAGGAGGTGGGAGAGGAGAAAATCTCTGCACGCACAAGCAGAGTCCCACCTGCCAATTATCCTCCCTCCTTTGTGCTTTGAAGAGGCATCTCACCTCTTACAAAGGAAACAAGTTTGTCGTTGAGGGAGATGTAGTCAGTAGTTCTGTCCATGCCACCCTCACCTCCACTGAGGCGACGACACTTTAGGCCTGGCACTCCCTCCCATGCTACAGAAAGAGTCAGTCCTGAACCAGACTGACTCCCTGGCATCCCTGGTCCCTCCCAAGTCCCATGTCTCCCAAACCATCCTTTAAAAATGCAGTGCTGAGGAGATTGCTGGCCAGCAGCGGCTAAACCATGAAAGCAATGTGAGTTTATAACCTGGCAAGAGAGATTTGACTCTGAAATGTAGTAGATCCCATTATAATCTCTGCACTCAAAGGCAGACTTGAGGTTTAAATAATCTTTGATTGCAGGATAACATCCTGACTGTATTTCAGCTTTACTGAATTTTAGTATACGATCTGTTCCTGGCCTTTCTCAGCTGTGGGAGGGAAATGCTCTCCCATGGCCCTGCTTGCTGCTTTAACGCCGCCTCGGTTAATAACACCTGCTGGAGAGACGGCAGCATCTCTTGACAAACTAAACCTGCACAGTCTCAGGAGTCAAAATCTGAATACATATAGAGCGTGTAAGTAATCATTAATGCATAACACGTCCCCTCTAGCCATTTAAATAAATTATTGACACCAGCGTCGCCAAGCAGTGAACCAGGTGCCACCTCAACTGTAGGTATGTAAATGATCAGAGTGCTTCAAAATCTCAAAACATTCTGAAAGCGAAAGAAGACTTATGCGGCACCGGTTGTAAAGATGCGTGCATGCACATACATGTCTGTGTATGTGCGTATGCATGCATGCACACTTTAATGTCTGTACACCGTCATGTTGTGATCTTAATCATTTGTTTTAAATGGATCCCTATACCATCTATATGTGTACATCCAAGTTTTGCGCTTGCCGTGCCAATTTTTATTTCCACATAGCCCAAAAATTGCTTCTGGAAGAGTGTAATCCTGGTTTTACCTCTGTATTTTAAAAATCATTTCCCCGTGTATTATCTCTTCGCAGCATTATACATTTATGCTTTCATTCTCCAAATGCCTTGACTAGAATGCTATATCCCTGAACAGAAATATATTCCCCCCTGCTATTTTTCTGCAGGAGCCTGGTTCATTCGGAAACAAGGAAAAAAGTACGAATGATTGTTTTTAAATTCCCTGACATGAAGAGCTCAGACAAGCCACAGATGCAAATGTGGAAAGCAAATCTAGCGCTGGCATTATGAAATGGCTGGGTTCACTGCGCTCGTAAGCAAGCACCTTTGTTTAGACATGGTTGTAAGCTGCCATTTTGATATAATCCCTAGTTTTCTGGACTGGGAACACTGAAGCTGACATGCTACATCTACCACGGCCCCCCATAATACCCAGGCACCAATCAAGCACCCTCTGTCAGTGCTGATCTATGCTTGCTCCCAGAGATGGCAGCCACAGACAAGCCTGCACATCCATGTCACTATTAGCACACAAATCTATCCCTTTTGTCATAGGGGAGCACCAGGGCCCTGTGCCAGCCCAGCAAATGATGCTGCTGCCCTGCATGAGTCAGGAACTTGGTGCTGGTGGGGGGCACCCTGAGCTGGAAGGTGTCACGCTATGTCAGAGCAGTGCAAGGGTAGAGGTGGGGTCCTTTTCTAGGGAGGTGAAGGTGGCCCTCCTCAAAGGAGCAAGCAGAAGGTGATATACAAAAGGGGCACATCCCTCTTCCCTAGGGAGGTCACAAGGGCTGCCTGGGTGCCAGTATGGCTCGTTGCACATTCATGGCCTTTCAGCATGACCCTTTCCAGCCCCACATCTGGCTGTCTCTGCCCCTGGACAGCCAGAGAATGGGACACATGTTCCTCCCCACCCCTGTCCCTGACGGCTTGTCAGGCCCAAGGGTCCTTTGGAGAGAAGGAATGCTGTAGGCGATGCTTCTGGCAGGGCAGCAGGTAAGATAATCTTGACCTGGGCAGGAGAGCATGATTTGGATATCAGGAAAAATTTCTTCACCAAAAGGCTGCTCAGGTGTTGGAACAGGCTTCACAGGGAAGTGGTGGAATTACCATCCCTAAAAAAACATGTTTTGAGGCCCTTAGTGACCTGGTCTAGTGCTGGACTTGGCGGTGCTGGGGAAATGGTTGGACTTCACGATCATAAAGGCCTTTTCCAACCTAGCTGATCCTATGATTCAGACCCATCTTTTCTGAAACTGAGAGCAATATTTTTATTAATAAAATCCTTCACTCCCCACTTTTAATTTTATTTAGATTCAAAATATGGGCAATGTTAATTTCTTAGTTCCCCAATAGATGGGCAGCCAGGAAAGGGTGGAAGCAATGCCTTAACTCCTAGGAAACTTGGGACTCTGCTTCTTAGGTGACAAAGTAATAAAAATAAACCAAACACTACAAAACAGGCCACTCGTATAAAGCTGTTATCTGCCATTAAAGGGGGCTTTGCTGTCATTTTGTGTCCTAGGCTCTGTGAGGTCATAAGGGGTTGGCTGTGTCCTTGGAGAGCTCAAGAGAGAAGGCAGCTGAATGCCAGCAGCATTGCCTTCCTTTCAAAGTTGTTTTTCCTTTCCCTGTATCCTGGAAAAATCCCTGTGGATTTTACTCTCTTAATGATCGTGATCTAAGGGTAGTTGGATGAGATCAGTGTTCTTGTGGAGGGGAGCGTTGGGAACCAGGTGTGTGTACATGCACGTGTTATCTGTGTCTGGCGGGTTTTTAGTTGCGATTGCAGAAATGGTCTTTCTTTGTGGAGAACACAAAGCAGAGCAGGAGCAGCCAAGAGGCAGATAAACTCATACTTTCCAGTGGCTTACAAAACAATGAATTTATGTGGCTATAAGATGCTGCTAAATCCTTAGCTTGCCAGCTCATGAACATCTTGGGGAACTGGAGCTACTCACCTCCCTGTTTTGCTGCCACACTGGAAGAGCTCAGCACCCACAGGTCCTTTTTGTATTTAGGTTTAACAACTTGCCATTCCCTCTGATTTCTGTTTAAGAGCAGCCTGGTGCAAGATTGTATGCAGCAAGCCTAAAGCTTCACCTCCGAGCACTGCCTGGCAGGCTCGTAAATCTCAGAAAATCCCAGCTGCCACCTGCAAGCACCGAACACCGTAGGTTTGACAGGGGTTAAGGTTAAACTCAGCCCTGGGTTAGATTTCTCTAACCTCTGCAGGATGCACTAAATGGCAAATATATCTGGCATGCAAATGTTGCCAACTAGAGAATAGAAACCAGAGCCCCGATGAAGTAAATGGTCGGGGGGAAAGTGTTCATAAAATCCTGGGCTGCTTGCCCTGAGCCCTTGGCTGGGTGGTGGCACAGCATAAAATTATCCAAAATTCACAGGGTCTGTGTAATACACAGTACCAAGGGTGACTTTTTCTGTGCTGGAGGAAAGGGAAGAAAAGATTCGAGGGTTGCCCCCAACAGTTAGGCACTGGGGCCTGGCTGTTGAAGCCAGCAGCTGGTGCTGCCCTGGCTCGCCACCAGCTAACTTGGAATCTGAAGAGCTGCTCTGAGCAGAGCCTGACCCTCTGCCCTGCAAAACTGAGAGCATAAAAGCCAAAAGGAAGCCCCCTGAGAGATCCTGGGCTGAGGTACAGTCAAGGCAGGGGGCCCTTACCTTTCTTTGGTCTGCCCTGGCCCTCAGCAAGCCAAGGACCAAGGCTGGCACCAAGGCTGTGCCTAAGCCTGGGCTGGGTTGAGTCAGTTTGTGTTTGGTTGTGGTTTTCAAAGAGAATTTTTATGTCACTATGGAGAGTCTGCATTTTTTGTGGGATTCAAATATTCCTTAATTAGGTGTTGTCTCTTAGCAGAATGAAAAGAGGGCTTTTATTTCATTTTACTTTGCCATTTTAATTTACTCCCATTTCTGTTTAATAACTGAGTAGGGAAACGTTAAACAGCTACTGTAAAACATTTGGTAGCATGCCCCCAACTTTCAAACACTATCTGCTGTCCAAGCTGGTGGCAGTGGGTGTTTAGGGAGCCCGTTCCAGACTTGGGAAAGGGAAGAGCTGACTGAATTTGCCCTGGTGAACCTCCTTTCCTCACTAATTCCCACAGGAGGCGGCTTATTAAAGATGAAAGGGTTGGCTGCAAGGGGGTGCAGCCCCCAGTAAATGGATATTAACTCCCTGCCAGCGATTAACAGCGTTAGCTTCAGAGCCTGACAGGTTGCCAGTCTGAGAGGGCAGGTACAGGCAGAGCAGGCAGAGACAGGCAGGAGAAGCAAGAACAAGCAGGGCAGGCACGTGCAGGTCGGGCAAGCACGGACAAGCGTGGGCAGGAGCCGCCGTGGCCGGGCAGGATGGGCCATGGCGGGGCGAACGCCTGACCCCCATCCATCCAAACGGGGTTTGCGTGATAAAACACGTTCACTCTGGGAACCTCCCTCCCCTTCCACTGAACGCCGCTGCTACGCGCAGGGGCAGGACCCGGTGCTGGTGCCACCTCCACTCCTCGAGGCCGCGCACACCGGGAGCTCCCACCGGGGAGGCTGTCCGACAAATTCAGGCTCTGGGTTGGGTCGGGGGTATTCAGTGGGCTCCTTTTTTCTTTCTCCCGCCCCCCACGGGACCGACGTGCTGATTCCCCTGGCTGGCACCTAGCGCTGCCTTTTCCCCTGCACCTGCCCCCCGCACACACCTTTCCATCCCAACTCTCTAAAACCAGCACCCTGCAAAATGCGCCGGCCCCGCGGCCATATGTGGCTCCGCGGACGTAGACGCTCCGGGACGGGGCCAGGCAGGAGCGTCCTAGGTTTGGCCGCTCGTCCCAGGGCAGAGAGCTCTCTCCCCCTCACAAAAAAAGGCCCTCTTTATTTGAACGGCGGGGGTTTGGGCTCTGCTCGCTTTCTCCTGCCCGCCGAGAGGCGAGCTGCAGAGCTGGACCCGCTCTACGCCGCCGCGCAAGTCTCGCCGCGGGGCAGCCACGCTCGGCCGCCTTCCCGGTGCTGCAGCGGGAGAAGTCACGGTTATCCCGACTGCGTCGCCGAGCCCGCCCCGCCCGATTTTTCGGCCAGGAGAGATTGGATATGCTCGATATACTCGCTTAAGAGCTTTAATAATAAAAATACGCAGCAATTAAACCCACTTCGCCTCCCGACTGCTCCAAGCAAGTAAAGCTCTTCTCCCCTCTCCGAGTCCCAGCTGATGTATAGATGCCATTTTTTCCCACTGTTTGTGTGAATTCGGGAACCTCCGGAAATCCCCGGCACTTGCACGGTTCCCGAGGGGTGTTTTCCAGGTTTTCCACGCACACATCACACACCCCTCTCGCGTGTTCTATCACCCGTGTCCGAATGGCCCCGCAGCCTTGCCACAGATCTGGGGTGGCGTTAGATGTGTGATGACCGCCCCACTATCTCTGGGTTTCCTTCCCCTTGCTCCCTCACTGTCCGGGCTTGGGCCGACTGGAGACCCAAGATGCCCGACGACACGGTGAGGGGCGGTTACGCCGCGGGTGACATCTACACCCTCCCCTGCACCTGCTTTGCCCGGGGTCCGGGATCTTGCCTCAATGGAAATTAAATCGCCCCCGCTCCACCCCCCTGCCGAGAGGAACCGACCCCGGCAAGTACCGGCGGGGCCCTCCGTCCCGTTCCCCTCTGCGGGTTTCCGTGGGGAAGGGCCGGGACAGCTGTGGGGCGGAGGAAGCATCTTTGCAGGTGAACAACCTAAACGTGGGCAGCGCGTGAGGGTCAGGAACGAGTGTGTCTCCAGCCCGAGGCACGGCACCCTCCCCATATACATCTCTACCCCCCTCCTCGGCCTTGGGTTTTTCCCGTGGGTCCCTGCTCAGTTGCCCACCCGCGACTGGCTCTGCGTGGAGCTTGCAGGTGTGCTGTCACTTCTAACAGGACTTCAATGCCCCCACCAAGCCCTGGGAAGGAGGGGAGCTGGCGGCGTACAGACCCCCCCAAAACTGTCCCAGCTCCCCAAACCCCAGCCAGACTCGCGGAATCCAGCCCAGCCCCGGGAGGGCTGCAACGCCCCTCTCCCCCTGGGGCTGCCCGGGGTACTGCCCCTCACCGCGCTGTCTGGCCCAGCCTCCGTGCGCAGCGCTGCGACCGCCTCTACGGTGGGAGAAAGGGGCTGGGGCTGTCGCCTGGGGGCAGCCGTGGGGCGCCCCCATGTCCTCACCTCGATGTTGCCCCCGACCCGGGCCAGCAGCGGTGGCAGAGGTTTGTCCTTCTCATTGCGGAGCTGCCGCTTGGACTGACGGCGGCCTGGGGGGGGACAAAGGGGTCAGCACCCACCCATGGCCCCCCTATGGCACCATGACCCCCTATGGCACCATGACCCCCTATAGAGCACCATGACCCCTATAGAGCACCATGACCCCCTATAGAGCACCATGACCCCTATAG